>DWDU01000017.1:0-32529 GCA_018245575.1 Jemadia suekentonmiller | reverse complement strand
TTTATTTATATAAACCCACCATGATAGTTCCCGAGTAATAATTCACATTTATTTAGTTTTTATAGAGTTCAAGGTAGAGTTTAACGTAGGTATCGACATTTTACGAAAAATTTTGTTGATTGAAAGGTTTGTTAATGTTTTACAGAAACGTTACCAAGCCTATTCAAGAATTACGGAATTTTGTATAATATCCGATTAACATTATACGTAATCTTCATATCTTTGTAATATATGAAGTAACCAAAACCTAATATATAACTAGATATGCGGAAGCTGCTTCATATACATATGAAGTTTAGATTGTAAATAAATAAAAGCCGTATAATTAACTAGCCGTACATAAGAACGCGCCACGTCTCGTAGCGGACGAGCGACAGCTGCGCCGGGACGCGTCTCCGGTAGCGCGCGAACACTCGCTAACCTCTCGCCACTCGCGAACAGATCCCTGCTGATTTTTCTAAGTCACGTATCACAGTACTGTTAGAACCAAGCGCTATAAACACTTAATGCGCGTAACGAAACGAAACAAATAAACAAAAAACACGTTTTAACTTGACGTGAAATGGAATTATTACTTTTGCTATGACCAATAATATACATACATATCGACGCTGGAAAGCGATCTTATCGTATCTGGAAAAAATGCGAATTTGAGTTATATATATCATTCGGTGCAATATTCTTTTCTAATTCGAATGATGGATATAACTCATATTCGCATTTTTTCGAGATACGACAAGATCGCTTTCCAGCGTCGACATATACCTACTTTTTTATTTGCAAATATTCTTAACATATTAAAAGGATTAAACTTATTTAAAATTACATATGAATGACATAAAAACACAGCTGTTTTATACGAAATAAGTAGGTAGAGGAGCGTAAGATAACACTAGGTTTCTTGTTTATAAAAATTCATGTATAAAAAACTCAAACGTGGATACATTAAATGTTTAACCGAACAAACCCACAAGGATAACAGTTCTGTTGACCTATCAGAATACAAAGAGATCTCGTTTACACAGCTAATTTTAAGGTACCATAACGGCCTCAAAGGTTTCATTGTATTTGGATAAAGTTCACAAATAGGCACAAAAAACCACATCTCAAAGTAAACAAGACGCGCGCGGCGACTTCACTATATTTTCTAGTGAGCTTTTTCTCATGAGATTCACGTTAAATGATAGACACTAAGTCACAAAAAAACCCACAAATTTCTCCATCGCATGACGAATACATAGTCTTGCTAAAACATAGATGGTTAGATGAGGGTTTATGAGACGAATGTTTCATGTAAAGTTTTGCGACAACGTCTTGTTCAGTTGGCCTTGGAACTTCTTGGACATTCACAATCGCTGTATCTTAAAATATGTACAGAATCGTTGCTTAAATTTGAATCATTATTTAGTCTTTATACTAAGTGGTATCTTGCATAGAATCTATAAAAACAATATTGAAATTTTCGCAAAGATTTTAATATGTTTAAATCATATCTTTACGAGCGGTTTTCCCTTTTAAATCACGAAAAAGGGAAATCTCTATTTATTATTAATATATCATAACGCAGGTTCCTTCACGGGAGAAACACAGAGCACAGAACGTTAAATATCCCAATCCTTACAGACCCATCATTTTTTATTATTTATTATGTTTCTCTTAGTAATTCGTACCCCACATTTATTAGTATAGTATACCAATACTACACTAATAAAATGTCACAAGTTACTGATCTCATAAAGCTCACACTCGGGCACAGGAGCTAGAGGTAATAGGTATATGCCGATACGATTTGCAGTCAGGCTTACCGAGACACGCGACGCGGCGAACATAACGGGGCAAAGGCTCTAGCAGCCGAATTAGCTTTAATAACACGTTAACGCTTAGAACACTAACAAATAACCGAGAACATTACTACGTCGCGCGTGGCTTGATAAAACAGGACAGGATAATGTTGCTAACTGAATTGTCTTCATATTACCATGTCACATAATATTTAAAGAGTATTAATTGTTAAATACAAATTAATATATGAGATAAAGGTGGTTCATCGCCATTAGTAATGTTCAACTCGATGTTTAAGCAAAGTAAAATATTCGAGTACTTCTCTGATTGTACATGCCTTTATTATACGTATTACTCTCTCGATTATTGTTTTCAAAATTAACCATCTGTTTTAACAACAATATCTGATTTGACCGAAATCGGTAATTGATGATTCGATCCAAAACATTAATCAAAGAAATGATGTAATAACAAAAGCAGCGATTTCGCAATTGCAGTTCCAGTAACATTAAAAATATGACTCCGAGACATATTTGTGTGTAGGCAAATATATACACATTTGAAATGAATACCGTAAAATGGTTTTTACAGTTATACAGTAATAATAATATCTTAGAACATCACACACAGCCATCTGAACCCAAACCAAGCATCAAGAGAGCTTGTGTTTTGGTAACTAAACAGCTGATAAACTACACATAATTATATGCTTGTATAGATATTTTGTTCACCCAGATACAGAAGAAATACTTTTGGTTATCACACCAACATTTATTCTGAGTGCGAATCAAACAGACGACCCCGGCGCAACAGTCAGGTTTACTAACCACTGCTACAACGGGCCAGTCAAATGTTTAACGTTAATTCCCATGACACATCCGCTGCCAAGTTAGGTAAGAACTGTGCTATTGCGTCCGTGCCATCGCAACATATCCTCTACCAGAAATCATAAGCATTAATTAACGATATAAATGTTACGCAACGCTATAAACTTTCTCCTTACTTCACATGTGTATGAATGATATTAATAATACTAATCAATGATAACGTTATTCGTGTCTCCTGACACAGTGCCAGGATGCCAGGAAGTCGTAAGAGGCTAAACCTGGCGTACACTGATGGCAGTATGACGTCCATCTTGATGCGGCTACACGCCCTGCTCGCCTACGGGCTGCATCGTAACCGGTGCGAGAAGCTGTGCTCTGTGATTTCCAACCCGTATGCCCAGCGTTTAGATTATGGACATAACCTCCCAGAGGAAGTCTATGTCTGGACTTAGACTGATAAAGATGACAATGTAAGCTGAAAACGATTTTTTCTTATAGAAACTTATAAAAGACGAATCTACACATTTATAAGCGTTAACTACGCTATAACGAAGTCAATGGGCATGATGACAAATTTTAAATAACAGTTTTATATGACAATATGATATACATATAATGTATATCATATTTCTGCTTAATATGAGTTGATATTAAAAAGTTAAATTTTACATTAAAATTTTATATATTTCCGCCAAAACACTACAAACTATCAAGGCGTCGTTTTTTCGTCACGTTCGACCAGTTCGATGACAGAATACATGAATCTAACAAGAGCTGTCATTGTGATCTACACGAACGTGACGTCATTTTCTTTGATTAGCGTTCAACATAACATGGTGGATTATCGTATTGTGTAGTTTTATTTTATCAAAATAATAAATAATCTCACTCATAATTATAAAACAAATACGTGTTTTGCAACCTATTACTTACGTTTCATCAAATATGTAGATGCATAACTTTAGTGACTTTCGTTTACTGTCATCATCCCTATTAAACGGCTAACAGTGACGTCATAAGCAATAATTTAAGAGACTAAATTATTCCGTGTACCATAACGACGTTCAAGCATTAGTTTGCTCATTAGCGTGAGCGGTGAGCAATAAGTGAGACGTACAGTTTAAACGACCAATGATAATTAACATTTTTGTTTCATATTATATGCGACACTGAGTAAATGAAACAAAAATTATATACTTGTAGTGTTAAATAGACTTTTTTGTTAAACCTAATCGCTTAAAAACAAATCTCAATTTTTAATCTTAGAAAATAACCAAGAGCAAAAACGATATAGAATTTAATAGACCTTCTTATTAATCGTAATGATTAAAAACAGTGTGTTCTGACTGGGGGAGACAGTTTACACACGTTTTTAATAAAAGTCGGGGGGCGCTGAGGCATCAAACATATTGAATTTATAATCGGAACGAGAACCACGATTTGCCGGCGCTTGATTCGCGTGGGAAGCGACTATCGCACGACTGGCTTTTATCCGACTGATCTGTTTATTCGGTATCTATGTATCTGTCTCCACTATGAAGGTTTCCACAAAAACATCATGACAAGATTGAGTGAGAACAACAAAAATAGGTAAATAACGCAACACATTACCGAGCAATTACTGTCTTGGTATGAATCAACAGAAATGATTAAAAAAACGTATTGCTATTTTCAAACATTTGTTTGGGCCTTCTATATGTTAATATTTGAGGTAATGATAACAAATACGGATATTTTATATCTTACGTTGAAAGGGAAACTTTTTAATTTTCGAATCAAATGCATTTGTAATGCAACGTTTGTTTCATCTACGATATATACAGGAGGAAATAATTTGAATGAAAATATAGAGCCGAACTTCCGTACCGGAATCGGCCAGCCTAAAATTTTGTATTAATGCGTTAGACCTCTCGGGATTTCTACTTTATATTCTGACACATAACTCGTCAATTTGAGCCAAATTTTTGTGTATTCATTTGAATGACCCAAAAACTAAATAATAAACGCAAAGCGCTATTGCAAAATGCTTTCTATTAACAATAAAATTACGGTGTTGTAATTATAGGCTTCAAATACACTACCAAAATACATGTAATTAAATAAGAATAACAACACTTCTAAGATTGTTTTTTTATCGTACAAAGCATTGTCAAGTACATAAAATATCCCGCCAAACATTTAGCCAACACAGGGCATAGTTAAGAGAACGAAATTGATTTTGTTTATTATATTACTATGACACCAAGACTATCGGAGTGGGAGAAAGCACGGATCCCTCCATTTTTCAAAGAAGTATACTTTAATCGTTTTTAAGACTAAGATGAGGTGATGCAAGTGACGAGTAGCTCATTCGAATGACCGACCGCCTTTACGAACCGGTCTGGTGGAAGATTCTGAGAATCAGCCCGCCGTATATCAACCAATTCGGTTTTTACATTCGCATCGCCTCCCATCCCTATGACTAGGCTCATCAAAAATGAATTAGCCACGTCTCTCATTACGCCTTGTCCAGCTTTAACGAGTTCTATGAAAACGTATCCTAGCTATATTCCATCATTTAATCGCAGTAAATAAATGACGCTTCCTTCTGTGACGATTCATGCCTCAATAGCACTCACTGTCCGAAACGAAATAAGTTCAAAGTGCGTTTTACGCTCCAAACTGCCCCATTATATTCGAACATCCCTCGCTTCGAATAGGGAGTGCATCCGACCATGCGATGCCCACTACCTGCACTTAAAATGGTACCTGTGTATGAAATCCCAGTCCATATAATTACGTACAAACGGATATAAACGAAATTGCTATAGCCGCTATGCGTCTCGCTTTTGCAAATGCAATAATGTGTACCTGTCTCGCTCAGGCCCGTTGATGTCTTTTACAGCAGGCTTTAGGACCACTACAAATGTATGTAAATAGTACTTGGTATGGGAAAGATATCAATGATAAAATGTTATATTATTGTATAAATAATAAAAGATTGATTCAATAAATATAATAATATTACAGAAACTTAATTCGCCTATTTGCGGTGACTCTAACGACTTAAATATCAAAAATGTGGCACAGTGTTGGGTTAATTAACTTGTAACAAGAGTATTTGATATACAATACGCAGAGAACGGTATCAAGTTATATGCAATTGGTATACATACGTATATTGTTAATGCTGAGGTTATTATTATAAAATTAGCGCTGCAGGACTGTAAGGATAGAGATATTTGGCACTCGGTACTGCTCTGCCTACCCCGTAATGTACCAGGCGTAATGATATAATAACAATAATAGCAAACTTGACGACATTAATAAATGATTCACAACACACTTTCAATCAATAGGAAATTCAAAAATAAATTCGTTACTCCTTATAAGTCGTTTCGTATAAATCAAAATGCAGGGAATGATCGGGTGCGCGGGAGAGGAGGAATCGAGATTCGAGATTCACGAAGGCCTCGCCGCGAACCTGCCTGGATCGAATTACCCTACACGGCGCTGCTTTATGCAGACATTCGGACAAATAATGAGCTTTCCACTTTTATATCAAGCAGGTTTACATACAGGTTTTATATTAAAATGTGAGACATCGAAGTGAAAGATTTCATGTTGATGTTAGGATTACGTTTTGAATATTAATATGTAATAACACGCGCTACATTTCGTTGAAAAACCAAATTTACGTTCGTTGAATGTCAATTTTATATGCACTGTAAATATAATGTTAAATTAAAACGATTTTATGTCATAAAATCGCACAAAAACAAACTTCAGCATATCCTTACTTACCTTTGCGCTGTGAAAGAGAGCGCTGCCTTTAGTCGATTTCGCTTTCGTCATTTCGTGTTTTAGATATTCGTAATAATTGTCGAGAACACAGTTCTTGTCACAACACTTTCAAGACTTTCATCTTGTCAACAATCCATTTATGTCCGCGAGGGAACTGAAAACTTCGCACGCCGCGGATTCAAACAGTGTTTACAAAGGGAGATCGTACGTGGGAGTGTAGCGATGCGCGTACGCCGCAGGTCACGCCAGCGCCAATTCGAGCAGCGGCGTAGTAACGAACTAACATACCCAGCGCCTCTGGCGGTTACGACTGGAAACTGAACTACGCTGGAGGCTCTAGCCTCGAAACCGCCATTTTGTTTGTATAACGTTGGTCGCCCGCGGGAACACAGGAATAATGGATAATAATAGATGAAAAAAAAATACTTATTTTAGAAAAGGGAATACATTTACAGGGTTCTATATTATTTGTAACTTTAGTAAAGTTTTATAGTGTGCTTAACATCCTTTTATATTCAAAACAATTGAGATTAAATCTTGAGATGGTATTCAATATAGAGCTACCATCTGCAAAAATAGTAGGTATATAAAAAATTGTACAATTTTGTATATTTTATCGATAAGATTATGTAAATGTACTTGAATTACCTATCATTAAGCGTCTTACGTAAATCTGTAATCAATACGACGAGGCACGTCGAACTCTGGTCGAAAAATAAACCATATTACGTGCTTGGCATCTTGATGTTTTTGGTTATCAGAGCAGGTGCGCTTAAGAAAAAAGTTCGTCAAAACCTACTAGGGGAGGTTAAACCAGTGTTGACAGGCCGATGCTTTGTGCTATAGATATATATACATATTTTATCTCTTATTTTCAATGCACCTTGCAGTTTTTTGAGAGCTTATACACACATGTAGATGATGTAATATATTTAGCATTTTTATTTATACGAATACGTTCAATACAAACGCGTAGGTTTGTTGTACATAACATGCATAATTTGAAAATAAATTTCAATGAAATATAATTTAAAGGGAAAGTAAATTAATGTTTGTATATAATACTAACAATACCATATAAGCAAATGTATATATAGTGCCTCGTTGGTTGAGTGGTTGCAAACACGACTGCCCATTAAGGTCCTGGGTTCAAATCCCGTGTTCGGTAGTATCAGACTTTTCAAACTTAAATTGTCTTTAGTCGCTCGGAGTCTGAAGTTTGTGTGCATGGCAATAGGCTTATCCCCTATTCTATGGTGGAACGTAAATGTAACTAGTTAAATGTTGGAGTGTATTACTCTCCTCTGTCTACGCCTTCGAGGATTACATGCGTGATGTATGGCTTAAATTTATATATATTTTGTGTATCCAATACATTATTTATGTTTCCTGTGTATATGTTTAATATGCCAAATTCCACACAAGGCCACACCTAAAACAAGTGTTATTTGAGTTGCATTGGAAAACCCATATCACAAAAACTAGCTTTACAAAAAGCTTCTTACCTATAATAGCATGCAATTAGTATCAACTTTGAAATTCGTAAGGTTTTATTAAATTATGTAATTTAGATCAATCAGCTATGTGCAAGTCATTTTATTATTGAAGAAACATATTTAATTTAATTTAATATTTAAAGTCAGCCGGCGTTAACGGTGTTCAATGTTAACAGACTAAAAGGAAGATAAAAGGAATGAAAATAAATGTATTTTTTTTTCTATGCAACAAACAACAGCACAATATTAAAAAATAAGGTGAAATATAATTAAATAATAAAAAGTTGCAAGATAAACAGGCCGATAGAAAAAAAAAGACAAAATTATTTTTCTTATATTATCAGGCATTCCTCTGTGCTGCACTATAAAGCTCTAATATAGGTCTAGACGCAGCGTGGTTTAGGTAAACAAAATAGAGCGCAGATTTAGTAAGATCAGTTTAAGGTGAACATTGCCCAGAACATTTTGAAGCTAGGATGGTTTGAATCCATCTAGACATGCATCCATCTTCGGACGCATCGGAATTTCTTGTGCTTTTCCGAGTACCATGGCTTATATTAGTGTACTAACGAGTTGCCGTTGTTATGTAATTTTAATCATTTCTTTCGCAAGATCACTGAAAAATGATGGATTTAGTGATAAATCATGAGCTAGTTACAGTAATACATTCTACTCAGATCAGATGTCTTTGTTTCAAAATAAACGTCGTTCTTATAAACCGACTCTCAAGGTTCTAGTCCTTTGCACCTAGATATACCTATAACATTTGAATAGAATGACGTCATCACAGTGTTTAGATCACCACTTCACGAAGCTTCGAAACAAAGGATCCTAGTTTCCTTCATGTTAAACACAACTACACACAGCACAATGTTTATCTATAGAGATGGTTTAAACAAAAGTCAACCATAATAATCATAGCTTAATAACGGGGATGACTTTATTACAATAATCCATTATCGTATCTGTGTTGGGGCGGAGAAAGTATACATTTCCTGACCCCATGTCGCGATATCAGGGTGTCGAAAATGGCGATCAAACCAGACGGTGACTGATCGCGGTATGGTAATATGTGTAAGTATAATTGTTGTTAGTTTGCGTGACGTCATACTAATACTAATTCAAGTCAATATTATTCTATGTATAACATCGCAATGCGATCGAAATACATAAACACTATGCAAAATTATCTTCCAGGCTACATTATGTAAACCAATTCAAAACACTAAATATGGTCGCCTATTTATCAGGCATATTGTATTCAATTTTTACAAGGAACCGGATACGGATTTCGTGCTAAGGCTTAATATAATTCGTATTGAATCATAATTAATTTCACGCTCGCATTACGTTAATGGGTGTAAAAAAACTACTATGAGATGAAATAGGTAGAGGTTCGAAATGGGCCGAACTAAAGTTACCATACACCGTGCAAGGAATTCCCGGACATAGAATCTTATTATACCAGGTTCCTTACGGGGTAAGGAGAGAGCATAGAGAGCCAAATATCTCTATCTGTTTAGACATAGCTCACTTCTTCTACATTCTCTACTCTCTCTTCATACATGCACGCCCGTTAGGAAGACTTCCAACTCTCCCATCGGCCAGTATTTGACCTATATAGTAGCCTTGGTCTCTTTCGACACCTGGGACATGACTCGATTGGTGTACAATTATATAAATTAGATCTTAATTATTCATGTATGAAAACCACTGTGACCACAACTCTCACTTCCGGTAGCAAATCACTAAAGTACATACATTATAATGCATAATTGTAATACAAACGTGTTTAGTTGAATGACCGGTTTGAAGTTTTAGACATAAGAAATGAAAAAAAATATCGTCTACTTTACAATTAGAATCCGACTCAATTTTTAATGCCTACCCATTTAATTTTCTTCACTTTCTCAATTCACTCTCATGTGTATTCTTCATCGTCATTATGTTCATCAGCATCAACTCTATACTATTTTCCTTCTGAACACGAATCCATGTTGGTGTGACGGATGAAAGCAATTTTACATATATAAGGTCACAATCATTGTATATACCTATCTGAATAGTTAAATGCAAAAAATGTATTATACACATACATTATTCAAAGTATCCTTGTACAAATTGAGAAATGTCCCATTTTTTTTGTGATAGCTGGAACTCTCAGCGTGAACCCGCCTGGATTCTGATTTCTATTTTCATTCCTCAGTAATCGATGTTCCAATTATGCGCACACTCTCATCTTGTTACCTGAGAAATGTCAGACTTTGCTGACAGGAGAATCCCTTGTTTAATCGTGGTATTTCCACATATGTAGCTTGACTCGAAAATAATGTATACACTTACATATTAAACATGTTTATTGTATAGAAATACGTAAACAAGTTTTGTATGTAATCAATAGTGTTAAAAATGAACTGTTAGAACCGAACTGTAATGCGAAATAGTAGTTTCGTTTCATTCAGTTGTTCAAAAACCAAGCTCATTATTTGGAAATAAGTACTTAATGTTTATGTCCTTAAGACAGTCGACATACAGCTGATAAGAAATATTACGTACAACAAAAACTTTCCATTCCTGACTCTGTTGGAAAAGATCTCTATTAGGGATAAGCAGTGCTATTGTACCACATCTCTTTTATATTTATTTTTCTATTGGTTGTTTGTTCTCTGTACAAAATTGTTAAAAAAATAAACCATCCTACTGATTTTACAGAAAGTAATATCCACCCACATCATATTGTCACTCCGCCCCAAAAAAAAATTTGCACAGACAACTAAAAATCTACATTAAGCGTAATATTTATGTGTCTGGATATTTTAAACGCGAATCTCGTAGAAACATTTTAAATTTTATAAACACTTAAACCGTTCTTAACTTTTATATACAGCTTCTTTACTTCAAGATTGACGACAGAAGCCTTAGATTAATTGGCTTACACGTTCACAGCACACATTCCTCGTACGGTGTACTTATAAGGGACTGTTCATAAAAAAGCCGAAGAAACAAGGCATGTCATTAACGTATCGTACTCAAGTCTAGCCGAGGGGTAATTAGAGAAAATGTGTTAATAACCGCGTGGTCGTCTAGACGATTTATGTGCGGCCAGTGTATGACCATGCGCCATGTCTGTTTAGCCTGACGTGTTACTCACTAAGTAATTGCTCTGCATTCGTGTTTTGTAATTGTTTCTTGTGTTGGTATCACATTTATTATTGATTTTCAATTGTTTTACTGACGTCTTTTCTATATTTGTAACTTCTATAATCATTTGGTAATTTTTTATGGTTTTAAAACATAGTTGCCACTGCTTTTACTATATTGAGATTAACTCTATACCCTCAAACAATATAAATATTACTTAAGTAACAGCGAGCAAGTTCTATGAATTGTGAATGATTTTTTTTTTGTGATAGCTGTGAAATGTGAAGAAATGTTAAGAAAGATGAAAAGTTAAGAAAATTCGGCCTAAAAACATACAGTGTTTGGGAATACTTTGCGACAATTTAGATATCAACAGTGGTCAGACACACATTTGATTTACGCAAAGTAACGGCTGATTCTATCGATCAGCCTGTCTTCTACAGTTATGTTAAAATAATCGATTAATAAAAAAATCTATTAGTTCAAAATATTTACAAACAATACTGTGTAATATATATTTGAAGTACATACGTATTCACATTGATTTAAGAAACAAAGAAAATTAATATTCTAAAATACTAGTTCAGCTATAAGTATAAGAAAGATATTTGAATATTAAGAAATGTTTCATACAACCCCACGAAAGAAACATTGTGCATCGTTTTCAATATAATTTCGTTTATGGCATGAAATACCGCTCAACACGCCCAACTGGTCGAGCTGACAAAAAACCAATTATGATTCGTTTTATTACAAGGAGTTCATTGCCTCATTTTAATATATAACCACAGGAACGACGAGGATATCAACGCCATAGCTATTTTTTATTAAACGTAGGTGTTGGAAAATGAAAGCATAAGAAATGATTTTCTATGTAACAAAATAGTAGTGCATATATGTTTAAATATAATATAAAATAATAAGTGACGAATGTGTTCTTTTTTTGAGAATAAATGTCTATAAACCTTAAATATAAATTTTCGAATAGTAAACATAGGCCGTAATTAAACTTTTTATAATGAAAAATCAGAACAGGAATATTATGAGAACTGATAATATTATACGCAATATTTGAAATTGGATTTCAACTGAAGAACTTAATTATATCTTGACGAGGAGATGAGACCGCAGAACATTAAATCCCGCGCCCAGTTTTCATTATGTTCTATCCTTATGAAGTTACTAATATGCAAAAAATATCCAATGAATCCAATGAATACACAACCCGAGTACCTATCACCGGCGTGGTCACATCGTACACATCCATAGTACCAAACCGGTTTGTTTTCAAGTATTTTCTTAAAAATAGTATATAGTTATCTCCCTCACTCTCGCAGCGTCGAAGCCTTGTTAGAGTGAAAAAACCGTAATAAACTGTACACGCTAGCGATAACGATGACTTTTCGAACTGACCGAGACCCGAGCCGTGTATGACGTTGTTAGAATTCATAGTAACTCGTAGTAAAAGCAAACGAGATTCTGTGTAAGAGGTACCTACTCAATAACTTCACTCAAAAACTAGTTTACCGTTAAGGAAACGTACAAACATAGGAAGCGAAATGCAATACAATCAAAGATACATTTACTTAGGTACACGTAGAATTGGTTCCACAAATTTGGATTGCTAAATAGGTTTGTATTTTTTAATTCAAGTAAATATTGAAAAAAAAATTGAGTTTGTTTAAAAAATATGTATTATGTTTTGTTGGCAGTCATTATACATATATAATATTGTTTGTACACCTATTATTATTTCGAATATTTTGGGTTTTTAAAATTTTGGGTTTTTGATCTGAAATTCCTAGATGTAGCTGAGTGTTTGAATTTGTGCCCAGTGCATCACTTACCCTTTATTCCACTGTAAACAACGGGACTGGTTCGAAGTGGGAGTATAGAATCTCTGCCTAGGTCTTCGGTGAAATACCAATATGATATTATTAATATTAATCAATACACGCCAAAAATATCCTGACTGCGCCATGGGACTAGAAAAGAGTTTAATTATTCCAACACACTTCTTTCATTTGAATTGGTGCAAATAAGAATAAGACGCCGGCTGTCGAAAGTTTTCAAATTTCTCCATAATGTTCTGGAAAAATTTTGGAAATTATAACAAAACAACTAATATCGAATAATTACGTACGATTATAATGTACGTGTATAAATCCTCTATCAATACATTTTATTTTAACATAGCCCGTTACATGAAGAAGTAGGCGCACTGGAGTTATAGCGCCTGCAAAAACTATCGAGCAATAGCGCTCCAGCGTTGCAACGATTACAATTATTGTAGGAGCATGTACTAAACCTATGTTCTTGAGAAACAGCACATATTATTATATTATTTTTATTAAATTCCTTCAGGTAATTGGTTTACCAGAGACGACTGGTAAGAAAATAAGTTTTGCGTTAATTCTGCCTTCTATTGGCGTAACATCACGCCTGTAATCTCCGAAGAGGTAGGCAGAGGAGTTTAGTACACTCCCACATTTCACCTGTTGTGTTTACGTCCCACCATAGAACAGGTGGTGAGCCTATCGCCATATATCTTACCCAACGCAATAATAATTATAAAATCATCCGCTCAAACCATCTCTTACATTGTACAAAGAAACAACAGCGAAAAGAAAACAAATTCACACTCCCAATATTACCTAAGCGTCGGAAACAACTTTCTTTGACAAACCACTCAAAACTGCGGATGTTACGTATGTATATGCGTTCTACAAACAAACATACCGTAGGTGCAGCTAATTCAGGGTAACATGTTGTTTTACGGTAACCTATTGTATAACATAACGCGTTTTTCCCGAAGGATGACAGAAGAATGTACACTCCCACTATGCCCCGGCTATTATTGATCAATTCACTAGTAAATGTTGCTGTTACATAAGCTTGCATTTTCAATGGCTATCGTATTGGCGCATCTATTGTGTCGCAATGAGTTATCGGATTCACTCTTTCCCATATTGATGCTTTGACATGCTTCGAACGGGGCTGTTTATAGAGAAACCGATTGAATATAAGCAAATCTGTTTCGTTGGATGTCTGTCTCGTATGGAATACACAGCAGATATCAGAGAAAAATAAGTACTTTTCTAAACATTAAATGAACCACGCAAGTTTCGGTTTTGTCCAAAATTAGTAAAGGAGTCTAAGTATTCGGTCACCAACTTGACTTATTATGAGATTTCAATTTAACGCTATCTATATCTACCTACTTATCGTGATACTTTCAACGTTTTGTCAAGTAGTCACACTGTAATACACTGTAAGACCAGCTTAAATAACGTTACAACAACACATAAGAATCTGATATTCCTACGGTTGACTGCCAAATATATTGTCATAATATGAGTAAGACAGAAATCGTCTCGTGTATAAATGGATCTTAGCAAATGTGTGCGCTGTGCGCTCACTTTACGCGATTCTCACGGCACCGTATCGTTTACTGTTTATTGATAAAATTTTGCAAATATCCTGCACAGTTTCACGTTACGTCGTGGCTACATAACTTATTATTTTAGGTTAATCGATCGAATCGAAATTTGGACATCTTTCCGTTGGCATCAATTGGAAAAGATGGGCATATTAAAATACTATATTAATAGCTGTGCTCTGCGGTTTCGCGCGGTTAAAAGAAATCACAGATAGACAAATAATAGTACCTACTTTAGCACGGACAATATTTTGTCACATTTCCGTGATTTATAAAATGGAACTATATGAATTTTCGCTGCATCGCGCAAATCCACGAACCCGGGATCATTCGACCGACCAACAAGGTAGTTACTTACTTTACAAATATCTATATTAAAGGGTACCTATCAAAACATAGTGGTCGTTAAATACATCATAGAAAGTTTTTTATTCATTATAACTTTTGATAGACAATCAAATCTTCGTGTTGTGTGTTATGACAGGTAGGTAACACACGACAGGAAAAAACTTGCTCAGAGCTGAGAACAATGGTATAATTACACACTTGCTACAAAAACTGAAAAATAACTTTTTATTCACCCGTGCATAGTCTGTTCATAATTCTTCTGATACTTTCACCGCGGATTATGTTTTCGAATGTTAATTTTCTCCAGACAACGCGTAACCTCTTACAAAATACCAATATGACGCAAATCATGTATTATTTATACAAACATTTTATTGTGACATTTTAATAACAAAGTTGTAACAATGAGCGAACTTAATTCCAAAGGGCATTTCCTGTGAGTCAACACTGGGTTGATTACGAACCCAGTCTCACTTTGTAAGAGTCCGCACCAAGTTCTGGCATGTATATACTAATTGATTGTTTAGTTATTATTCAATTAGCTATTTAATATCAATTATTACCAAGCAGCATTCCTGATAACACCTTAGTAACAAGTCCAGCTTACCCGACATTGGAATTGTAACATCAATATTACCGATGTAAGGAATGTAGAGATCGAAATAGGGATCTATTATACGCCAGTCTCAAATGAGCAGTTGCTGTTGGTCCTGAAAGCCTCAATAGCGCCCGGGGCAGAAAATCTTAAGGCCCGGGTTGAGAAATGGTACGAAAAGAACTCACCGATTTCCAGCGAAAGACACATTTATGTGACGCCTTTCAAATTTTAAGCAAACTTTATAAACGACTCATCTTCACTGGAACCGCTATACAATCAGTTTTCCCCAATTATCATAACTCGTTTCTCTTTTGTATCTCAATAGAATTAATGGAATTGTTTAGTTGGACACTATGATTGCCCACACGAAACGCGATGATGTCGATTGCTAATAGTAAATCATGTGACATTGTGTCTATAGATCTTGGTAGGTTTAAGTCATTACCAACTTCTCAGCTATTTGTTGCCCACGGAGTCGTGTTATGGTTAAGCGAAGACAGGTTAACGCCCAAGCAACAGTCCACTGTAAGCTCATTTACATTTTATTATCAGTCCCACACAAAACGATCATTTATATCCAATCAGATACAGTAATGGGCCCCCATTGTTTTTTAAAGTCTGTTAAGCTCAATAAAGCTGATAAAATTTAACAGTGCTCGTGACATAACACATTTTACAACTTAATGTCTGTTTTAAATGTATTTAAACTTGTGTCTGAACCTAATTTTTATATATTGCAGGCAATTAATTTTTTTGAAGAATTGAACGTAATATACCTATTGTATATATATGATATATAAATATTTATCTGCCTTTATGGTCTTGTGGCTGCAAGCATGACAACTGAGCAAAAGGTCGTTGAGTCGTTTCTACCTACCTACCTACCTACCTATTTCCTACCCTTTTGAGGAAATGCAAACGTGATGTTATGACGTTTGTATGCTGTGCTTTAAATCATCGCTTATAAATACTTACTTTATAGAGCCAATGCTTTCTATTCTAAGTAGTTATTATACATTCTAAATGTAAGATTATAATAACCAGCGCGGATTTACTGGGTGCGAAACAGTACACAAAAAGTTAACAATGCTCGCAGATCGCTGATAAGTCCATTGAAGTGAGAAAATTCTGTGAGAAATATTACGTACTTATAAGATAGGCGATGTTAGTACACTCTATAAACATGTTATTAACATTTTGTTTTAACGTTCAACATTAATTTAGCTTTTTCTCAAGTTTGCTTGTTTACTTATCACTTTTTGATTACCATTACGTGAGGTCCCTTACGAGGAAGGCGGAAGGCACCGAGTGGCAAAAAACACTTTTGTGGAAGTTTTTACCTCTTGGCATCTTATTCCTTTACAACATCACCTTACATCTACTCGAAATTCTTCAAGGACAATATGAATAATTTATGTATGGTCACAAACTTTTTCCTATGAGTATTATCCCTAGTATCCGTACATTTTATTACGACAACGACCTTTGAAATCGTTTAGTCAGGCACTATAATATTTTGTTGCGATGGCACCGTTAGATTTAATAAAAATATCAATATTCCGTAATGTATTTGGTTACGTAACGCGAAGTCCGTGGAGCGCGGCCGCCGTGGACTTCTCACGGCGATCGCTGGTTCCTGTTGTACCGTCTGCAGCCCGTGGGAGACGTAACGTAACGCGTCACGTTTCCATAATCAAACGAATGAAACCGCACATTATTTATTATTATTATATATTCACAGCAAGGTAAGCAGAGAAGAAATAGGTAGAAGCACGTAAGATAAAAGTTATGTATTAGATAAAAGATTAGTATGATTGCAAGGTTCCTCGCGAGGCAGGCAGAGCACATCAAGTGCCAGAACGGTAATAGTAAATAGATAAATAAATATAAAACAAAAATAGCGGTATGACTTTTTGAATGCCGCTTAAGTTCAGAGTTTGCACGTAATATCATAATAGGAAGTTATCAACGGATCTCAACGCGTCATTTGGTTTGTACATTGTTAATGTTTTCTTCCACCTCGTGCTCAACTGCATCTAGACTAAAGGATGTTTGTACATTTCATCTCTTTAACTTTGCCTTGTTATGAGAGCTAAATTTAATATTAAATTCGTTTCTAGCTAAAATTGAGCGCAGACGAATTATATTTTATATCATGTTGATTATGTGCACTAGCCATTTGATCGCAGTGGGTAGTAAACTTGACTGAAGAGCCTTGGGTTTGAGGCTTGTGGCTTCGATTCCATCCAGGACGAATATGTATGCGATGATAGTTGTCCTTTATCAGGGTGTAATAAAATATCTATATAAGTATTTTTAATGTGTATAATACGTACTTCATTAGACATCAGTCATTATCATTCAGTACGTACATAAGTATGTTGTTAGCCAAATTTCATTCAAAATTAAATTAAAAAAGTGTTTTGTTGAGCAGACATTTCATATTGTCGAGGAATTCATAAACCTTAATTATAGTTATCTATAAAGCACTGTTTACTGTTGAATATTGAATATTCGAAATTCAAACGCAATTCACATGCTATAATAGTGACCGCAGAATAGAAATAGATTGAAGCAACCGGGAAGCTGAAAGCGACCGCGGTCCCACAGTTAGCGCCGCCATAACTGATACAATTGCTCATGTCTCTCCATTTCTATAAAGCTGCCGTACGTGAGGGCTATCTGCTTTTTTTTATAATCACATTACAGACTGTCTCGTTGGTCGTGTCGGGTGCAAGCGAGACTGCCAATTCAGAGGTCCTGGATTCAAATCCCAGGACCTCTCAATCGGCAGACTCGCTTGTCGACTTGTCTCTGGGTCGGGCACTATTGGATTTTTCTAAATTAAATTTTATAGTTGTGACTGTGTCTGGATTATACCAGGTGTATAGAAATACACTTACCACCTATTCCATAGTGGAACGCAACGTAACTGGTGAAGCGTGAGAATGTACTACCCTGCTTACGCCTTGTTAAAAATACAAGCGTGATACTATGTCACTACAGTGCTAATGGTTTAGTGACCAATGCGTCTGAGAGAAGATGACCCTGAAGGTTTTAATAAGAGTAAATATGTGCTTTGTGTACCATTTAAGGCACGTAAACGCCTGCGAAGTTTTGTGTCTGGCAGTGGCTGTTCAAGGTCTGTTTACGCTGCGAATAGCTTGACTTTCATTTTTATCTATCGGGGTCAGAACTTAGAGGGCTTTGTATAATAAATTGATACATAAATGACCGGTATAGTTATATCGCTGACATAATTTGATTGCCAGTAGAACGAGCGGTTTTAAGGGCGACTGCTAATGGAGAAGTCCTGGTTACGATCCCCGAGCCGGGAAAAGTATTATTGAGTTTTTTTTTGAAATCCCTAGTAGTAACTCGAAATCTGAATTTCCGTAGCCTGTATACGTAGCTGGACGTACCTATAACATAACCAGTGAATCGTGGGAGCATACTACACTCCTATGCCTACCCCTTCAGGGAAGTACAGGCGTAATGGTATGTTATACAACTACATAGATGAATAATATCATGAACCCTTGACCGGTCACCTGCGGTAATTAGATTGTGGAACGCCGTTCAGCTCCGCTGAGTTTCCCACACGTCTTCACGAACGGACTTACTTAGATGACGAGATTAAATATGGTTACGCCAAATAAACTCATAGAAACGTAGTTAGGAATATCATACTCGGATCGAGGCAGCTGTCATTGCTTTACACAAGTATTGTTTTTGACAGTGAACTTTTCGATCAAGAATTTTGTGCTACAGAAGCATGCCAACGGCCAAACGTGATAATAATCTTTAAAAAACGTAACATCACGCTTGTTATCTCCGAAGAGGTAGGCAGAGGAGTGTAGTACACTCCCATGGTTCACCAGTTACGTTTACGTCCCACTATGGAATAGGTGGTGAGCGTATTGCCATGTACCGGGCACAAATCCAGACTCCGAGCCACTACTAGAAAATCTAAATTAGAAAAATTCTATGGTGCTCGACCCGGGAATCGAACCCAGGACCTCCTGATCGGCAGTCGCGCTTGCAACCAACACGACCGACGAGGCAGTCAATAATCATTGATAAAATCAAGCAGCGCACGTGTAAATTCTAGTACAGTGAAAGTCGCCTCTAGATACTAAGTGTCATTTACCAAGTTTTTGTCATTTGGCTAATGACTAATTTATTTTTGCTAACTATTACACACAACGAATTAATCTCATAGTAATGTAATGCCCCTTGATTCTGGGCCTCAAGAAATGTCTAACTAAACTGTTTTACTAATGACAAAGGTGAATAGGTTTTTTGAGCATGCGCATTCCATCATAGGACGCATATACGCTTTCCTTCAGGCGGGATCGTGGGCAAATGCTAGCGTGTCATTTATAAAAAAAAATGGGATTCACCCAAATATAAACGCTTGTAAAAATATAGTCGCATGTACCTATGCTTTAAACATATACATTTATAATTTTTGTTACTTATACGTGCACATGTACTAGCTTCTACCCCAATTACTTAATAGTTTTAAAACGTATTAAAAATATTATCTGTTGTGGACATAACATGGTTCATTTTGGGCATACTTGTAGAAACGGCAAAATTTGTTACACATTTCTTTGCCTTTGAAGACAAAAATGATACTGGAATACTGAATACAACTCCTCAGGCTGACCTGGCCTTCGCGCGGATTAAGCAGACAGCACGGGGTGCGAACTACCTCTATTCTTACAGACCTTACGTGTTCCGTCCACACTCGGCACTCTCTTCGTCACCTTGGTAAGCGCCACTATTTAATAACAAATTATGCAAATCAGTCAAAGTACCAACTTTTTTTAAATTTATCGAATACTCGTCACTCGGCATATAAAAATTCACCCAATAACATTTTCTATCCCAAACGTCACCGTGATCATACAGTGACCTGCAATGACTTTCAACCTAAAAAGTTCGTCCGTTCCAAATTGAAATAAGGATACAATGAGTGTAACGTTCCTTCACGAGCAACTTCTTCGGAACAATGGGTTTTTTCTGTGGTGGTCGGGAGTCCGAATCCTCGGTCAGGAACGGTGAGTCACGTCGCGGGTCGCCGGCACCGGTTCACTGAGCGCTAACTGCGGTCTGCCTACGCTACCCAAACTGTAAAAGTCGTGAACTTACATTTTTGCACAATGGTGCAGAAACGCACGAACTGAATGCGAAGTTACCACAAAAATCTTATAACACAAATCAACTTTTAAAACCTTGCGTATAACACAAATAGCATTGTATTGTGAAATAAATGTAAACTTATTCGACAGTTCGACTTACACAAAAAACAAGTACCTACCTATGTCAGATAAAACATTTCGAGTAATGCTTAGTTTCAATTTTATTTCAATTGAATAACTTAATTTGAAATGTAAATTGTTGAAAATCATTTCTTGAGTACTGAGCAATTATAAAATTTGATATTGATGTTAACTTCTATTTTCTTATTCGTATTCGTTGAGTCCTCTTTTCCAACTACTATACCCACGTAGCTTACCTTTTCCTTACATAACAACATTTTCTTTTACTTCACGATCGTTTACTTCCAAAATATAAACAATTAAAATAAAATATAGAAATGTCTAGAATTAAAATGGATGAAACCCATAAAGCCCCGTGCGTAGATACAGTCATCCTAGATATATTTTTTAAAATAATCATTACAATTTAATGTAATACACAAGACATTTTGACAAGCTAAGACCTAATGATGAACGGTAATAGGATCATTACTTATAATTTATCCATTGGATCATTACAAAAAGTAAATGATAATTTGATAGCAACAGCAAAACCAAATGTAAATTTGAACATTAACCTTTAATTATGGCCCTTAATACGCATTCGACCCTTGTCCCATCCTAGGCTTTACCCACATGCGCATAACGAGGCAACGCCGTCTCATGCATACGTCTATAAATAATTACGCATATGCAGATAAATGTCATTACTATTTACATAAATTAACTTTTAATACAACCATCATTGAATACTTAAGCTTCAGGCAATCAAAATTATATACCCATCAATACATACATTATATCTATAGCCTATACGTAGTATCTATACGTAGTAGGCATTACTGATAGCTGCCACCTAATTTACTGGTTTTTTTTTCTTGAAACAAAGTGTATCATAAAAATCAATTGCCCGGTTACAATTAGAAAACGTATCAAATATTAATACTTCAGCGTTCACATACATAAGTATATTAGTATAGACACAAAGATGTTTAATAAACTAATAAATTCCAAGTAATACTGGTATATAAGCCAAATTATTAACCATCGCCACGATGCTTGTAAACATAGCTCATTATCATTTTCAAAATTTTTTATACATTTTAATCAGCTCTAAAACAATAGACGAATGCTACACGAAAACCCATAAAAAGCTAGACGAAGGAAGTTCGATGGAGCGTGCAGCACACCGCGTATTGTATAGAAATACGAGTGTGTCCAAAGGGCCATCCAACCGACTAATACGATTTAATCGACAGCCGGCCGCGGTGGCGATGTCCAGCTTAACAATTGCTCGACCTGTTAATTAACGCTATAGGCATAAGCTCTGAGCTATTATGGATACTCTAATACACGTAAGTTATTTCAGTAACCAGCGTGAGTTCATCATGCCAGCGGCTGCACGAGGCCAAAAAATTTTTATACGAACTATACAAAAACGTAGCATCACGTCTGTAATCCCCGAAGAGGTGGACAGAGGAATGTAACACATTCCCACATTTCACCAGCTACGTTTACATCCCACTACGGTGTAGTTGGTGTGTCTATTGCCAACGGATACAAATCTAGAGTCTGCACTACTAGGAATTACAACAACCCAATAGGAAAAACCCAATAGCACCCGACCCGAGAATCGAACTCACTACCTCTCGACCAACAACCGCGCTTGCAACCACTCGACCAACGAGGCACTCACATATGGAAATGTTATGGCTATTCACAGATGACCTTAACCGATTATTAGATAACCGAACATCCAAAACCCTAAATTATGTAAATCCCTTAATCTGGTAACTACACAATTACAAGATTTCAGGTTGATAGTTTACATCCAACCCTTTTACGTCCCACGGGCACGGGTCTTTACCACAACTGAGATTAATTGCTAGCGCACTAATAACAACTATAATATCATCTTTACTTTTATACAACTATATGACTATATGATCGGTATAAAATATTCAGAACTTTCAATACAATTCATAAGTCAAACGCTTGGAAGACCCATTATCATTATACAGCAAAATTCGCATATATGACAACTCAGTGCTACTTTTTCCCGCCCTGAACTTTGCTGAATTGAAACTAGGTCTTGAAAATAGTTCATGACATAATATCCAGAGATCATAGATCCGGATCACAATTTTCACACGTCTCACCGCGAGTTTTCCCCCACGGCGGCCACAATGGATACATTTGCACATGACACACAAAGGTTTCTCACAGTTCGTTTATGAAACCAGATGTCTACAGTAAAACGGACGCATGAACCGCCTATTCCACTATTATTTTAACATTAGTCGTGGTTCCTCACTAGAAGTGCGAGGGTAGGAAGTCGAGTATTAGACGAAATTTGACAGATAATGCACTTCCGCACGATCGCGGTGGTCTCGCATTCAGACCACAATTACATATACGATGCTGATGAAATTCTCAGAAGTGACATTATGTCATAATGTCTTAATTTACTCTCAAGTGGGAATTTGTAATAGAAAAATGTAACAGCCTCCGTCGGATTACTCTGACAGTACAATCGTGACGTTTCTGTCACAAATTTGAAATAACGGTCGCAGCTCCGACGGATGGACTTTGTTACGTTCCGATCTAAAGTTACAATATACACATTACATACCAAGAATTATCTTTGCGTGCGTCCATAGTCGGTACCCACGGCACCCACGAAGCTCCATGTACGAGCAAGTGTCATTAAATTTACCTACATTCATGTAAATTACGTACGTATAGTTTATTGCATATTTTTAAGTAATTAAAAAATATGTAATTAATGGTATATGCTCACCACTTAATTTCATGACAAGGAAAGGGGGTACACTCCTCTGCCTACGTCATCGGGGATTACAGTGGTTATGGTTATGTTAGTATAAATGTCTATAAATATGTATTTGATATGTTTTAAAAACAGTGTATGATTGATTAAAAAAAATTTCTAAATTTATAGAAACATCCATAACTTTATTTTAATTTTTTTTATGAAAATTAAACAGTTTTTTTTATAAAATATTAAGTAAATTTAGCATATCTATGTGACATACACAAAAACTGTATAAAAATTATCCAATTAACATGACAAACGCTAACCGACTGTACTTCAAGTGTTTCTTATGAAGTTGCCAAACATATCAAATTTTATGATCTTTCATGTTAATGGAGATATTTAATAGGTCGTATTTTTATAAATAGTTGATTCTGTCCATTTTAAATAGGGCCGAGAAGACGTTTGTGTTAGATGTGGGCGGTGTTACACAACACTAGGTGGTAATGTTTGACAATTAAGTATTCCCATTAACTCTGCCCATTTTAGTTTAAGAAACAGATTCAAAAACCGTTTTATGTACTCACACTCTTTTACTGTGATGCCAAAATAATGTGTAGTTTAAAAGTATCCACGTATTCAATAATTACCACACTGGTACTGCAGTGTATGGTCTTGAGACAGTTCTGTATTCATACTGCAACAATGTATGGAGAACTTGAGTCAGTTCTGAGTTCATTCCCGCAAAACTGGGACAATACAGCTCAAGCGTATTTAAACATTTTAAACACAATACAAGACATCGTAGGTAATATGGGGCTGTGAAGTCAAACTTTAACACCAGTCACGAACAATCAACTGTCACATAAAAATTACATGGATAAAATTACAACTATTATTGTTAGACAGACAGTCTCACACACACATCCATTCCCCAAGACAAGCCGCTCGTGAACCATGACGGATGCAGTGAGAAGCGTCTATTATAAATGCAATGGAAATGACCCAGTGAAATAAAGCAACAGTTCGGATCGTACCGTGGGACTCGGCGCCACACTTCGCTATTAAAACAAAGGTAGCTAACATTAGTTCAATCAAAGGCTAATTCACAGGTCGCGCATGTTTCTAAAGATTTTGTGTTCGGTTTTTCTATTTTATTACAATGACTAAACTATCTCGATTTAAAAGTTGTATATTGTTAGATGATTATATTGTGGTTCAACCAGTGGGATCAGTGGTCCGACATCCTTTTCTAATTCCCACACGCTGCACAGATATCAGTGACCGCACAAAACCCATTAATTGGAGTTCGCGTCCGAGTGGGGCCAGCGCAATAAACTGCTAATTACTGTTTATCACTTGTAAGAAGAACGCAGGTGGATGGCAGGAGGGTGTCTCGGGCGTGTCTGCGGTTCCCACGAGGTGCCTTCCGGACGCGGCGACCCGCGACGCTACCGTCTCGGCGCCTCGCACCTCACATTGTTCCAAACTATTCAACTCCCAGACTTATTACGTGAACATAATCGTTCATGAATTTGGACAACTAGCGGATTATTAACGACTTTTATATTTGGACCATTTTGCGGATTTGTTCGGACAATCTTATTAAAGTAGTAGGACCGCATTGCATACGAATAGCATATGACCAGAGGCAGCAGCAGATAACGTAGCTAAGAAGAGAAGAGATACAGGTTGTTTAGATAGACAGATTGATATTTTCACTCACAACCACATAACGAGCCACGCGCCTTTCGGTTTTTTTAGGCTTTGTAAAATCCGCACATTTGAAAATAGATATATTGAAATGAAGCTTATGCCCACGGAAAGAAATGTCAAAATGTTTTGATTATTATTATATTTGATTATATGTTATTCCATATATTTGTTTTTAATCACTTGAAGTTACTGCAAACTTGGTAATGGGAAGTAGAAAACTAGCTGTGGCTGTGAAGGTAACCAGAGAACTTAAAGATGAGGTCATTCCAATGTAACCGACAGTTGAATCTTATTGCAAAGCTTATTTACTGGCTGGCGATTTTTTCTTGCACATATGCTCTTGCGCTTTGAACGTTTATAACTATTTATTATAAAACGCAAAACATGGAAGAGATTTATTTAAAAGTAACGCAAAGCATGACCAAACAGTGACAGTCATTAGACATTAGTACAAAGAGCATCGCATTTTGTTGTTCATCTTTCGAGCCACGAAACTGAAAAGGTATAATAAAAAACGTAAAACCATAAAGAAAGTAAAAATTATAAGCACATAAGGTCCTTTACCCAGAGTAATAGTCTTCATAAAGTGTGGTTAAATTCGTATAAATACCGCAGCATCGACGCGAAGATTTCTTTTTGTTCGTGATATTTTTATTGATATTGTTTTATGCGATAGACAACATCGAACGCTTCACAATGCCCACGAGTATTTATAAACTCTTTTATGTTTTACTCGTATTTTACAGCGGCACAACAGCGAGATATGACAATGTGAAGGATGTGAATGATTTCAGAGTGCAGGTCATGCGATAAATATTTATTGTTGTTGGTATTGGCACAAAAAGCGCAGTGTGTCGGAAATGGCTGGAGTGCCGCGCGGGACGGCACACGACGGAATGTCGCCGTCGCAGGTGATCACACAAAAACTGTACAATTCATTACTGCAATTATCAGCCAGTGTACTGACGAAAACAAAGTCAGAGTCCGCTACTCTACTCACACTAATAATATATACCTAGAAGGTATTGTTTGCTTTGAAAATCCCTATGAGTATCACACTCCCACCTTTTACTAATAACTTATGCTTACCCCTCGAAAAATTACAGACGTGATCTTATGCTATGACATACTATTTCTTTTACGTTGACGAGTTTAAAAGAAGTTATCTATTTAATCACTCTAAAATAAAATTGCTTTCAAACATTCATTGATTCAGAAATAATATTCTTACTACGAATACAGTAAAAAAGTGTTTGGATATAGACAGGTGTTCTAAGCACAGCTGTTTGAATAATTAACTTACGTCTCTGAAGACTGAACCATATTTTTTACACGGAATATCTTAATCGGCATCGAATGTTACACACACTTATTATAACTAATTTGCTGGTATTAAGAATATTTTAAAGTCAACTTAACATACCTATATAAATAAACAATATACGAGTTTTAAGCTTTAAAATAATTAGTGAACTACGACTTAAAAAATAAATAATTTTAGATATATGATAAAATATAATGTTAGAGGATTTCATACATGTGTATGTAAAATAATACGTACCTACATACAAACCTGAGAAATACTATAGAAATTATATAACATTTTCTGATTTCATACCTGGCCCAACAGTGTACATATTATATATTATATACAGTGCATATGTTATATCTCGATTCGACCTGAATTTAAGAAATCTTAAAATGTAAAAAAAATCTTGCTAACGTTAAACTTTAAATATGCATATCACTTTGCGTATTTTATCATCTTTACCGCACTATTAGGTACTGTCTCAATTATCATGTCCAAAAACTTTAGACCGCCTTTTATCAATTCCCGCCATTAAAAATGGCCGCCGGTTTCTTCCGCAACTGTTACTAAATCCTCTACTTTATAAATCCAATAGTATTTTTTATATTTATTACGGTTATTACTGTATACGAAAAAAGAAATCGTACGTACGCATATACAATTAATATAACAATATTAACACGTTATAAATAAGTAAAATGTACGTTTACTAATTTAAATTGTCAGTACTCATGAAACTGTTTTATTTACGCATCGTACTCACGTAACGTTAAAATTGTTACGCGTAATTTCCGTAACATATTTTCATTTACCATGCCCAAAAAACTTTTACTTTGATGAATAAACATTTCTAAATTTCGCTGTTGTTTGTTATGTAACCTATTCTCTATTATCGAAGTACATATTTCCAAAGAATGCTTATGAGTGAAACTATCATAAATTATTAAGTAATGTAAGTAATAAAAATTCTTATATCCAAAGCAAATAATACAGAAGGCGTAAATTTAGATTAAAAAAAATATTCGTTTAATTGCAGTGCGTGAGCAATCAGGTACGGTTCCAACTTTTAGATTTGAAACTTTAAAACCGTCTGGTCTTAAAGTAATGTAAATAGAAAAGCACGTTTACAGTATCAAAATATATTGTTCTCCACGCATGACTGGTGCTCATTATGCTTGAAATATTCTACGACATTGCAAATTCCTGATACTTACTTAAGGGAGATTTACATGCAAAGCAGACTCCCGTATCTGAATATATTTATTCAAGTCACATATACAAAAAGCATACGAGTGTTTATTAGCATGGAAATTGTGCTCCCTCACACGGTACTGGGGATATTCGAATGCATTTTGCAATTGTTACTGCGATCTGTCAAACTGAGATACGTAAACAAAACCATAAGATAATGTTTGTTAACGTTATAATTTAATAAGATGAAACACTATTATTATGTTCAGCACTAAAACACATTTTTATTTTCACTTGTTTCAATGTAATGTAACATCACGCGTGTAATCCCCAAAGAGGTAAGCAAAGAAGGGTAGGGCACTTCCCCGTTTCACTAGTTACGTTTACGTCCCGTTATGGAATAGGCCGTTAGCCTATTGCCATACAGCCGGCACATATTGTTTATTGTTTCATTTTAATTTGTTTTAAATAGATTTTTAAATGGGTTTTCTAGGTTTACAACACGATTAGTAATATAATGATTAATAATATCAATCAATATTAAATTCAGGAAGTATTAATAAAAAATATAGTTAATGCATGTTTGATACAATCTTTCGTATACGATATTTCTAAAGACTAATTCACTTTTAAATCAACGATCAAACTCGTAACATAATGCCTCAAATAATATATCAAACAGTTGTTAATTTAACAATGTTTTGTGATAATGGTCTGTAAGGATAGAGATATTTGACACTACCTACATCGTGAGGCTCCTGCCGTGATGATATATTAACAATCAATGTTTTGTTTCACTCCAATTCCAACTGTATAAACAAATCACGAGTCGCTTATTATGTTTCACTTGGCGACGTAATAATATATTTGTATTCTTCGATGTAAACGATTCGTGTCACGAAATTTCATACGCGTCTCTAGTACATAATAGGATATCGTTACGTGCTTCAAATCTAAAACTTAAATACAACTATGTATTAGGTAAAGCGTGTGACGGAACGTAAGGTGATTTTTGGAAACAAATATAATGACTACGAAAATAAGCATTATGCACGTTTCCTAGCAACAAGTCATAGTGAACACTAAAAAAACGTATTCAGCCAACATTCATTGTTATTAACTTTGAATCATCAATCATCGCGCTCATTGGCGCGCTATTAGAAAGACCTATCTCCATCAGTGGACGAAAACAGACTGAGAATGATGAATTCCATAGGCCTCAGAGAACGTTACAAAGAACTCCAAAACGTTTCCTCGTGATATATTCCTCAACCTCAAAAAGAGATGTTGACATTTCACTGTATGATCTCACAAATACGAGAAGAAGGCTGAATTCTAAACCACTACTACACTGTCAGCGCTTTTTTTCACCAAATAAAGCCCAAAATTAGAATGTTCTGGGAGTTTTAACGTTTCCCGATAGTCCAAAAGTTTAAACTATTTCGGAAGATGAAATTAAGTAAATGACGATTACATCAATGAAATAAATAAATAATAAATAAATCGGTGCTCTCTGCCTACTTCATGAGGGACCTGGCGTGAAGATGTGTACGTGTAGAAGTGAATTTAAACTTACATGCATTTCCATTATTTGTTCACAACCGCTAGGTGAATTAATATAACAAATTATTGTATTAAGGAATTTGAGCAAATTAAATAGATTCGAATCTATGCTGTGTACGAAAGCTACATTAAAATAAAATGCTACCGCAAACGTGGACGCCGGCATCAATCTCGGCCTAGAGGAGCCCGCGCTGCCTCAATCATACTAACGAGCTGGCATTTATCAACACGCCGATGTTTAAGGTCTTCGTAGACGCAGCTATAATATATTTTTTTATAGCAGGGCACATTGCAACATTAGAAAATATTTTCTGTAGTAATATTTCCGCGCACGTAGCTATATTTTATATATAAACGTACCTTTCTTACGTCGTTAAAATATGTGATCAGATACAGCAAGACATGTCTTGGTATAACAAACATATTATTCGACAAGTAATGACCGAAAATATATGTATTGTAGATATTGTAGTTTAGTATACGGTAGCTTGCTATATTTCGCAGGCAAGTATTGCAATACATATTATAGCCCAATCTGTGACGACCTTTATACCACGCTCTCGTATGCGCACTAGGTACCTATATCACATTTCACCTCGTACAGTTACAATCAGCAATCAGAAAAACTAATCCATATATAATAAAAAACCTTTTAAAAAAAAATAGCAAATGCCTACACACAAAATCAATTAAAGCACAGTTACATAAAATATAGTTAGCGATGTCGTTGAAACACCGATTGTTAACAAAGGGCTATCGGACGAACGCGGAACGAACGAATAGTTGGTAGTTGGTGAAATAACTTGTGTAAGCATCGCAGAGATTATATACAGATACAGTAGGCGCGCCATACGCGCGTATGGAAGTGAAAATGTCGCGTTGATCGAAAGAGAAAGAACATGCAATTGGTATACGTGGTTATAAGTTGTGGCGCGTGACGGTGCTGTCGGATACAATAATTTACATAGAGAAACGAGTACCAAATTCATTTTCTTTCTCTCTCTATGGACGAGACGACTTTTTGCTTGGCTGGCCAACTCTATGTATATTATATCTCTATGGTAAGCACACGTGCACCTGTTCAAAGAGGATTGTTTAGAGACGCGCCAGGCACGAACGTAGGGCCATTACATTTCAGGAACCGTTCAACCAAAGCGACTGCGTTCGCCTCCCTCGCACTTACATAACGTTGTATTTGCGCAACAGAGAAAGATATAAACAAAATATTGGTACTGATGCGCGTTACGCCAGCTTAAATGTTTCTTCAGTGTTGTGATGTGTAACTTCGGAATAGGCGTCAGCTATTCGTAGTTTCATGTTACGTACACAAATAATGAGGGCGCAGTCATAACACAACTTTATTGAGAGAACATTAAACGTACGCAAAGTTTTGTGCGTTAACACACAATAAAGTATACACCAGGTACGACGTATCACAATTTTATATAATATTTTGACTGCCTCGTTGGTCGTGTTGGTTGCAAGTGCGCTTACCGATCGGGAGATCCTGGGTTTAATTGCCGGGCGGGCACTACTAAATTATTCTAATTTAGATTCTAGTAGTGGCTCAGAGTCTGGATATGTGCCCGGTATATACCGGGCAATACGGCAATAAGCCCACTACCTATTCCTTAGTGGGACGTAAACGAACTGGTAAAACGTGTGGAGTGTTCTACATTTCTCTGCCTACCTTATCGGGGATTACAGGCGTGATGTAACGTTTTTTTATGTTACTTTTGTTTACGTTTATATACCTATTATTTTTACCCAAACTATTAAACATTGGTTTTATATCTTATATAGCCAACATTAAGAAAACAAGTCCAAGTACAACATGTCCAAACATTTTAACAAACGTAAACGTAACTGGTGAAACGTGGGAATGTTCTACATTCCTCTGCCTACCTCTTCGGGAATCACAGGCGTGATTTTACGTTTTTTTAAGTCCAAACATTTTTACTGCTTTCAGATAGACCACCTAAAAAAGAGATAAGCGTAAGCATTGTTTAAAAGCACCAATACACGCAGATCTACACTCAAACTGAGTATGTAACACTTGCTTAACCCCATTCATGTTATCAGACTACATTTAGCTTGTACATTGCAACAGCCTGCGGAAGCGATAAGGACATAGTAAACACAGGAGTGCAAGGCTCGAGATAAAAACGACATCAACTTCACTCAACGTTTCCAAGAAGACGCGACAAGTATGATGAGCTCTGACTACTTGTGGATACAAGATGGCACCAGTTACGGCACAGTAAATTACTCATATACTTTGAACATTTAATTTTGAAATTGTAAGTTAAATTACATGTGTTAAGCCTAACGATTAATAAATCGTTCTTGAATTAGACAATGATGTACTAGTCTTTATACACTTTGTATTAATATATTATGCACTTTAAATATATTCAGTTCTTGAACGAAGAAGGAGCACATCAAGTTTATAAGCACAGAGATATTTGCGTCTCGATGATCTCTGCCTGCCACGTGAGGGACCCGGCGTGATTGTATAATAATGTGTTTCAAAGGGTTACTGGTCTATTAATCGTTTTTAAATCATAAAAAAACAGTTATGATACGAAAATTTGATTAACACTTTCGTAACAAAAGAAGATTGATTGGCGTATTGCGTGCATGTATTAAATCATAGCTTATGTGAGAAAGCGGATGATATTAAACGCTTAGTTATCTATGATGAAAACTAAAATGAAAATTGTACAAAAAAATTCACAGCCAATTCGTTGGATATGTATTCTTTAGGGATAAAATTAAAATATTCAATGTAAGAATTATGTAGAGACATAAATGTTACTTTAAGCTAATTTTATATTGAATATAATGTAGTGCTCATTTTCTGTACAAGACATATTGAAATTAAAGGTAGTGCTCATTTTCCGTATAATACATAGATATTACTTAATTTTTGTGCGACTTCTAAGAAACATAAAACGCAATTCAGGAAGCACGCGACGAGAACTGCTTCGTATATCTCAATGAAAATGGAATATAATTCCATCTATTATACTATCCTGTGGCATTTTATATTTGTATACGTTCACGTCGAGATATAATCAATCAACTGTCTGACGAAGCAATCTTTTCCATGACACATCTCAGCCACCGACAATTGCCTGCGAATCCTTTGGCTGTGACAATTTCACTTTTTCCAACATTCCAGGCTCGTGCCAATAATTTACGCTTCACACTTATTGTTTAGTTATGCTTCCACCGTAAAATTCTTATACAAAAACATGAGAATGTGTACGACGTAACACAAAACCGACGCTTAT
>DWDU01000016.1:0-32619 GCA_018245575.1 Jemadia suekentonmiller | reverse complement strand
TAAATTCCTATTCCATAGTGGGACGTCAACGTGGGAGTGTATTACACTCCGCTGCCTACCTCTTCGGGAATTAGAGGTGATGTTACATGTTACATGATATAGTTATTTATCATAGAGACGTCCTCTGAGTAAGAGTAAAAACAGGCCGTAGTCGGCCCCAACAACAGCCAGCCGAATCAACAAACAATCCAAACCATACTGTTCGAAGAGAACCTCGTAAAGTGACAATACTAACGATATTTTCCTTCCCAATTATAGCCCAGTGATATTTTATCATAAAAACGTATCTTAAATCTTAATAACATTATAAAGTCGGAAATGTGAACGGTAATGTAACCTCCCGTACCAGGAATGGTTGGATACAATTTAAATCACCACGAGTATGTCACTGTTCGTGTATTTATATATAACATAATAAATATAGGCACAAGCATGTATGCACGATGAGAAAATCGCTATAATAGCAAAACGAATCATTCTAATAAAATAAGTTTGGACGGTCGCCAAGTGGAGCGTAGATCTCTCTTAGATTATTCTATGTTTAGACACGGCGACGGTACAAACTGTACTACACAATAACAAGGAAAACTAATGATAATACAATTAATAAAGTATTACTTTATTAAATGTATTATTAATTAATTATGCAAATTGTATTAAATGACAATAGGCGCACCACCTATTCCACAGTGGAACATAAACCTAACTGGTGAAGTGTGGCAGTGTACAACACTCCATTGCCTACCTCTTTGGGCATAACAGGCGTGACGTTACGTTAATTTGTATTATAAACGCTACAGTGACAACGATATTATATGTGGCACTCGGTACTTTATGCCTACCTGGTGCATATGTGACTGGCGCTTGAACTGTCGAAAGCGCCAGTAATAAACTAACTCTGAGTAAAAACTGACAGTTTTATTGCTATTGCTTATTGCTAGCGATACACTGCACTACCCCGTAAGAGAGCTAACGTGAAGATATATATGGGTACGCTAGTGATATAACGATGTCATTTTTTGAACATTCGCGAACGCGAATGCGAATGTCTTCATCTGAAATTCGCGAATGCGAATATTCAGTTTGTTTCAATTTGTTTACCTCGCAGTACACACATTTTGTATTTACACGTTTTAATGAAGCTTTAATTAATGAGCTTCATTAACCTAAGCAAAATAATAAATATTATCAAATTATAATGAGAAGACTGATTTTGTAATTACAAGGTTAAGTTACTTTTACTTGTATTAAAAAACATAATTAACAAATGAATGGATTGTGGTTTCATTAACCTTTTTATCTGATATTCATATTCGCTAAACATTCGCACATTCGCGAATATTCGTTACATCACTAGTGTATGCATGTATAACCATAGATACGGGTTCTAATGGCGTAAAGTATGTATAACACTATTTCACAGAGCGGCAAGAAAATCAATCTGATAAATTTTAAATCTAAGTGGATGAGTATTATTAAACGACAGTTTCACTGATAATAGCTTATGCGACCCAAAAAAAAAACCAAAAGTATCCTTTTCAACACTATTCAGAACCTCAACAACTTTTAATATCAAATTTTAAGTCATTTGCAACCTCTCTTTTTTAGCATTCTATTTAAACCTTAAAAAACCTATTCAATGACAAAAATTCTTTTTTGTAATTCTGCCATTTTATATACATATATCAATCAATAGAGAATAATCTGAATGTAATGGCATATTCAGTGTCTTTACAACCAAATTTCCTTTATGCCTGTTGAGCCCAGAGACATTGATAAGGCTAATCTGTCACAGGTATTAATAGCAACTGGGATCTGACAGTGCCCACTTTATGAAATACATTGAATTTTATCACTCATGCTAGTTGACATAATATCTTCATTACTGTTACTGAATTAATAATACAAATGTGAATTTAGTTTTTGAACTTTTTCCCGTCAGAACTATAGCACCCGTTTTATTGAAATTTGAGAAGTCTGAAAACAACTCTTGACAAGGTCAAGTCCTTTAAAACCGAAGCTCCTACAATGCAGTACCTAATTAATTAAGAATTTTATGGAAACTATTTCAGTTACTGCAAAATAAATATCTAGCAAAGAAATAACTAGCAAACAGTGATAGAGAGATGATTTGAAATATAAATGTGAATAATACAAATAGCTAGTCAAGTGGTTGTAAGAGTTAGTGCTAATAACGAGGTCCTGAGTTCAAATCTGGTTTTCGATACTATTGGATTTTCCTTAGTTTTTATAGAACAAATTTCTATTAGAGTCTGGGGGTCTGTTCTGTACCAGATCTATGGCAATAAGATCACCACTATAGTGGGATGTAAATGTAACTGGTAAAATATTGGAGTATAATACACTCCTTTGCCCACCTCTTTGAGGATAACAGGCATGATGTTACATTCCTAAAATTGCTATAAATAACAAACCACATATGTTGTTTCACAGAAATAATCAATGACTCAGACATGCAGTATGTACATAATATGACACAACACATTAAAGGAATGAGTGAACATCTATTTAAATATATCTATATAGGTGCATGTGATATATATACATGTAATATATACTTTTGATAATAATGATATCCAATAAATTGTTGGCACACCTCATCGAAATGTGGTATTAAAAGGTGCAGTAAGCCTGATAAGAACAATTCCAAAAAATATGCTCTTATCAGAATCTTGTTTGTTATGGAATTTGATAAAAAAATTAGTAATAATGTCGAATTATCAACATGTGCAGTAATTTAGCAATTCTTTATTAATAAACAGACAAGCAAATAATATCTTCAGACACCACCACAAACACTACCATTTGATTCCAAGTTCCATTCGTAAACAACAAATATAAATCTCTAAATCTATTTATATAGATAATTTAACTCCCGGACAAAAGAAATCACCACAGTATGGAAATACTCATATGTTACACTAGAACTCTCTCAACTACCAACCATAAACAATACATAATACCAGTCTCAGAAATAGAATTGAGGATAAAAGAAATAATAAACATGCCACGAAGACTGTATAAATATATAATACAAATAGGCAAATGCCTTTGCTTACTATCTTGGATAAATAAATTTTCACCACAATACAATTTAGCAGCTGCTCAGAAGACTTATGGATTTAACGTAAAGACAATTTGCCACTGTTTCCCATGGCAAATTCATTCAATTCATCCATTTGCTGACTCCTGTTCTTTAAGTAAAAAGAATCTTACAAAGGTTGGATATCGACTGATGTATGTATGTGGTTTAAGTCATACGAGAACTGACTATATCCTTCAGCAGAGTTTTGAAACCATTAAACTAGTCCACCATATGAAAATGATGTTATCATCATTAACTCTTATTTTTCATTCTGCTGTTGGACATTACAGGTTAAGGTCACAACTTAAAATGTGAAAGTGGCAGCCCAATAATAAATATAATAGATTATATAAACAGCTTGAAATTAAATAATACAATCTTTTGTACATTGTAAAATCTATCCAGAGAAGGAAACCTTGATTAATCACATTAAGTATTAGAGTGATCAATGCTACCTGAACACCCTGTTTGATCTGAACTATTCTTTTAGGAGACAGCTGTGACAAGATGATTCTTAAAGTTCATCAGTACATATTTATACATTAAATGTTTTATGAGCATCTCTAATCCATATAATATTTATCTACATACATGACATAGCTGTCATCGAAGGAAGGATTATGAAGAAGGACTACAGTTAGATACAAATGTAGACTATCATGATCAAATACAAGTGTTGAGCTAGAGCATTTTACTAGTTGAGCATTCCACCCATAGACATCTGTGTTTAATTTATACTAAGCCATCACAGACGATATTAGAATGGTGAATATTTTAGTGTCTAGATCATCAAAAATCAAAGCAGAACAATGAAAAAACTCTCTGATGGCAATAGACAAATTACTTAAAAATCATCTCAATGCTAATCAAGCTTTGTAAAATTTAATTTGTTACTTATCTTTTTTGAAAAAAGTGTTTGAAATTTAATCTAGAAAATAGAATACTCTCATACAAAAATATAAGTTTCTCTCATTTTTATTCAAAAGTATCTGTTACTTTAAATCGGTCAAAGTCGTTATCTGCCACAATAAATTAGAAAAATGACCATAGCAAAGTAAAAGGTGTGACTAAAAATTGGAACCAGGTCAGTCGTTTTGGAAACAGTCAAAATCTCACCTCCAGATGCAATGTAGAACCCGCTGGGCGAATATTTCGCGACATTAACTTGACAAGAGTGCTCTGTATACACATCCGCTATCGCGGGATTTTCTATGTCGCGTATTATGACAGAATTTCCGTTGGTATATAAAAAGTTTTTCCCTTTCGGGTCGCCGCCAAGGACTAACGGTGTACCGCGCTGCGTTCTCGGCAACGCCGCGAGTGTATACTCTGAAACAGATTCACATCACTGAACACGACAAAATATTTTTTTTACATTTTCAGCACACCGAATGGCACATGCCGCGACTACTTATTCACACGTTAAACCACATCAAAACTTACTATTGGAATACGACATCACTATATCACAATTCTACGCCTATGCACTACAATTTACACTATAAAATTAAATTTCTATCAGTACTTTTAAGTTTATTTGGAAAAACAAAATCAGCCGCTAGCACTCCATAGCCTCCCAAAAAGTGACGTGACTTATTGGTAGTGATGCTAATGCTTCAAGTATATGTAATACCGTGAATCATTATCACAACTCGATCAAAATAGTTAACATGGTATAAAAATTAAAAACGAAGTTCAAACATTATGGCCACACGAAAGCTCTTTTTTTGCGTGTTTTTTTTTTGTTTATAATAAAGATTGATTGTACGACAAAATGGAAGAACGAGTGTTATTGTCAAGCTAGAACATCGTTCAATCTAAACTAAATTTGGTATAGTCAATGACTTGAGATTGAGGATTGAACTTTAGAAGAAATTTTATTTATTGATGCCGAAGTTATTCATGCTGTTCGAATATTTAATTGAACAATACTTTGGTTTTTATATATTTATTTATATCAAATAAAGAAATGAAATAAATATGTACGGGTAGTTTATTTATGTCCAACGTACACGAACTCTTTGCATTCAGTTTCCTCTTACTATTCATTACGATATTGAGTTAGGCAGTTACTTATTATTTTCATTTACACTTGATCATAATACGTAACGTAACACCACGTTTATTATTCCTAAAGAGTTTAACATAGAAGTGTGGTTCACTCCCACCTTTCACCAATTACGTCCCATTATGGAATAAGTGATGAATGTATTGCTATACAACGGGCACATATCCAGATTCTAAGCCACTATTAGGAACTCTAAGGTAGAAAAATTTAATAGTGCCCGATCCGGGTTTTGAACCTAGGACCACTAGTTCGGCAGTCGCCCGTATAACAGACACGAGGAACGAGGCAGTCAATTACAATACACACTGTGTCTTCTAACATCTTACCTTTGTTAAATGTTTTCAACATTCTAATAATTTTTCAACTGTTTTTAGCACTCGACGAATGACTTAAAATGCGAATTTCGTTATCGCCATCACTAGTGACATTTAATTTTCGTTATAGTTATTTAATGTTGGCCCTTCTGATATTCATTTCAGCACTTCAATGAATATCCGAGGAAATGCCCTTTTATGGTGCTAAGTAACTGTTTGTTATCAACATCCGTCGAACAATTCCCATACTTATTTTCACTTTTTTGGAATGACAGTAAATTGCTAATACAAAACAATTCTTGTTTATGTTACGTATTGCTGATATGATTCAATAAATCCTATATTTCTAACACATAACAAATTAGCGGTTTTAGTGCTAAATTACAAAAATGTTTTCCATTTACTAACAAAATTCTTTTGAAAATAGTTAATATTAACTGTAAAATAGATGAAAGTCTGCATTAAGAAAGTGCTTTCACATTTTTTTTAACGGCTGTCTGATTTTAATATTGTTGTGCCTTTTAAGAAAACTTTTAATGCCATAATGACATTTTGTCACATATTGACAGCAACTTGACATATCACTCCATTTATTCTCAGGCGAAGTCGCGCTTAGATTGGTGGTGTAGTGTCAAGAATGTCTCCACCATTGCCTCATGTTTATTAAAGTAGCCTGCCCGTGAATTGCTTGATATTATCTCAACACAATGAAAAAAGTGATGTTAACTTATGCATTAGTTATTTGTCGTGTTGCTGATCAAATTGTTTTATTTTATAGCGATTTTATTTGACGTTTCTTTCCACGTGGTGACTGTCAGAATCGGTATACGTGTTAGTAACTCTTTCGGATTGCTTTCTTGAACTTCGGTCGCTATCATAAATATATAGTATTGTAAAAACGATGGAGACGTTAAATATGTCCAAGTTAAATCTGTCGAGTGTTAGGAGTCATGCTGGGAATGATAATGGATCGAAACAAGATACGTCCGATGTGAAGATCGAGAAAAATGTGAGTTTCTTGCTTAAGTTTTGTTTGAAACTTTTTTATAAGCTGTAAATTAATAAACATAGATTTCATTTTTAATTTCTACCTTAGATCGCCTCAGCAATATGCACGTTATTGACAGTCGGTATTTTTAGTTTTTTCATTCGTGATATCACACGTATGTCCAAATATATTTCGCCACCACTTTATACTGATCCGCTGTCAAAATTCAAAAATAGAACCCTAGTGTCTGTCATATTTAATTTTTTTTTATTTGCACAATGTTTTTATTACTGTTCATTATTTAGCCATCTGGTGAAATTAATCGAAATGTTTATGTTTTGTTTCAGCCTCTTACCGATCCTGACGACGAGTACCACTGTGAATATAGAGAGGAAATTTGGAAGAACCTCCTAGAGCAGGATGCAGAGAAACCCACTATCCATCTTCAGTCACCACAAGTGAGTTACGGTATAATTATTATTTATTATTTCTACTACATCATATATTACTTATACACTTACAAATGACAAAGGATTGTATTCCACCATTGTTACGACTTTATTATAAATATGTTGCAATAAAATATTGCAATCGTTCTCTTAAATTGTGAAATATTTTTTTATACATATAGCTTGTTTTGCCACTGTAAACTAACTCTGGTTTAATAATTTTTACTGATTGTTTAATACTTGATATTTCAAAACATGCTTCACCCAATATGTTGTCATTTAGTTAAAATTATACGCTTATATAATAATTTGAAAAATAATCATACTCTATACCATGTTATTTGTCATGTTTAACACGTTCTCGCCGGTGGCCAAATTTGTATTTCACTGCATTTGAAGGCTGTCCTGTGGTAAATTTGTCCAATGGACTGATAAAAGAACGGTTTCTATGATACCAGGTTGCCCATATCATATGGAACAAGCCAATGTTACAAGTCTAATGGAACAGTCCTCTATGTACCACTAGTGGTACATGCTGGCAAGAATGTGTTAGCAAAAAATGACATGATGAAATTATCAGTTGATAATTACATCATATGTCATTTTTTTGAAACCTTTACATTGTTTCAAAGTTACTATCTCCTCTTAGAATACGAGGGTTTTAAGGCTTTAGTATGTCCCCCTGTCTGATTGTGGGTAGGTAGCCTTCACATTTCTTTGAGTAGAGTTTCCTGATTTTTTTCAGTTTGGGGACCCTAATGGATAATATTTTTTTAGTGCAAACCTATTTTGATAAATAAAATAATTATGTTTGGATGCTTTCATGTTAGAATTGAGAAGTAGCTAAATGATGTTTTCCTTCACCATTGTAGGAACTGATGTTTAAATTTGAAACTCACATTTTTCTTTCAAAGTGGTGCAGTCCAGGATTTGACTCCAGAACTCCTGGAGAGAGAGACTGAATTTTAAATCACTGGACTATCACTATTCTCTATAATTCTTTGTTAAATGCAATAATAACCATATATGTACAAAGAATCAAGACAAACACCATTTGTCTGTAATCTGCAACAGTCTCCTAGTCTATCAACTTGCTAACACATTTAAAATTTCACTCCACATTAGCAAGGCCATTGTAGATGCAACAGATATATGTAGAGTAGTACTTATAGGGAAACCAACACAAGAAATATTGTAAATATCATTGAGTGGAATTTGTGTCTGATGTATGGCAATGGGCTCACACCCACTTCCATAGTGGGATGTAAATATAACTAGTGAAGCATGGGAATACTACACTACCGCGTTCATAATTCTGACGTAACTAAGATGCTTTGTATGAAAGAGAGCATTGCTGTAAAAATGAGAAAGGGCATGCTCCATTGGTTCGGACATGTTAATAGAGTGGCTGATGAAAGAATGACGAAACAGATATACAATGCGAATTTTGATGGACACAGGCACTGTGGGATGCCAATACTCATCTATCTTGATGAAATAAATTGATAGCGGAGTCAGAAGTCTCCAAAACTGGTGTACATGTATGAAGAGAGTGATGAATGTGGAAGAGGTGCGCAAGATCCGCAGAATAGTGATATTTGGGACTTGGTGCTCTCTACCTACTCACTAAGGGACCTGTCGTGAAGATATGGATAACTGACATTCAGTATGTTGCATAACATTGTAACAGTGTTGCAATTATAGCCACGGTTTATATATAACATTCTGATGAAATTTGTTGATCAATGTTGCATCACAGTTGTGTGTCATTCTTTCATATACTTGGACTACATATGCATACAGGCTTGATATACTAGAAAAGTACTATCTTGCGAAGATTTCTTAACTTTTTATCATACGTAAAGTGATATGTAAGCTTACACAATTTATGTAACAGTAGATAGAAATATGATCTATCAGTAGACTATTAACACTTCTAAGCTGTGATATCTCCCGACAATGTAATTGTAATGGTAGAACAAAAACAAGTGATTTCAATTGTTTTACAACAACAAAATTCATGCTTCATGCATGCATGACGAAAGTTTTACTATAGTTATGTTTAACCTCTGTTATAAATGGAATCCAGTTTACAGTACATAGAAGTACCATTCACAATGCAACATCAAGTGGTCTGCAAAGAAGTATACCAAATTATTATTATTTAAAATGCCTGATTCGTTTGGTGGTGCAGTGGTTAGTGAACGTATCTGTAATGCCGAAAGTATTGGTTTTGATTCTCACCCTAAATAAATATTTGTGTGATCAGCCCAAGTACTTATTTTGTGCCCGTTAAAAAAAACTTACATACATACATATCCTTACGCCAGGTCCCTTGCGGGGTAGGTTGAGAGGACAAAGTGCCAAATATCTCTCATTCTGCACACTTGTACTGCCTCTTCCACATTCATCACTCTCTTCATCCAGGCACGCCAGTTTCGGAGACTTCTGACATCCACCTTATTTATTTGGTCTAGATAGGTGAGTCTTGGCCTCCCTCGGCACCTGCATCCATCAACATTCGCATCGTATATCTGTTTCGTCATTCAAAAAAAATCTATAAGTATATATTGATATATATTTAGTTTATCAGCTGTTTGATTTTCATAACACAAGCTTATCACATAGCTGTGTGTGATATTCCAAGACAATATTACCAATGGTATTATCATATAAATAATGTGTTAAATTCTTTCAGTTGGAGTTCAGAGGCGCCTTGGTTCAGCAACTGCGCGATGCAACCAAAAAGTTGGGACTGACATTGGCCACACTGCACTCAGCAGTCGCACAGCTGGACCTCTTCATGGATGCGCATAGGTTACGTGCGGATCGGCTTACTCACGTCGCGCTGGCTTGTTTGAGTCTCGCTGGTGAGGGGATTGAGATTGTGGAATTCTTGTGTGATCTAACTTCACGACCTCATATTAATGCTTGCTTGTTTCAATGCCTAAAATGTACCTTACAAAGAATGCAACATTTAGAATGTTGAGTGTTACTGCTGGAAATCATAAGTGGCTATTTCTATTCATTTACTGCTGTAATCAATTCAGACATCTGTATAAGATGGTTGTTGGTTCTTAATTCTGTCAGTGGTCATTGATAATGTAACTATTAAGTCATATTCGATGGTATTAGGACTGAAGCAACAACACTAAATAGACATTAATATAGTTATGTAATACATCTTATTGAATAGGGGTTCAGCCTGTTCTCATACCCCATGCACCAATCCAGACAGTATGCGAGACCATTTTGAATGGAACCTAGGACCGGCGTGCTCAGCAGTCGCGCTTGCAACCACTAAACCAACAAAGCAGTCATCGTTTTTAGAAGTTTTGACATTTTGCTAGTTCCTCTATAATGCTAAATTCTTAATCAGTTCATCCTATTTGCAGCAAAAACCGAGGAGAAGCTTAGCCGGGCGCCAACCCTTAAGACTCTGTCCAAAATCAGTGGTGTCCAGCTCTGTGGCAAAACGTTTAGGCAGTTAGAGTGGATGGTGGGTCAGCATGTCCGATGGAGGCTGCTAGCCCCAACCCCGGTGACCTTCGCGGCGCTACTGGCGCAGTACGTGGTGACCGACGGCGACTTGACCACAAGACATCCCAAATTCGTGCGACGATTCAAACGGGACGGCGCTAAGCTGCTCGAAGCGTATCTGGATCTTACTTTGTCTGGTGAGTACAATTAGTTGTCTTTTACTTCCTCTTAATATTATGATGTATATATAAGTGTTACTATATTTTTATAGCCTTTTAAATGGCAATACTCAGTTACTATTATTGCATTACGCCGGCTATCTTATGGAGTAAGCAGAGAGAACAAAGTGCCAAATATCTATCTTACAGACCTGAAGTGCCTCATATACTTTCATTATTATCTTCAATAACGCATGTCGGTTTCGGAGACTTCTGAGACTCCCCCCATCAGCTAACATCTTGTCCTATTTAGACAAGATTGGACGTTGTGTACCTTCGGCGCCTGTATTCATCGACATGCTTTCTGCATGCAGTTATATTTTAGTTTTGGTGTTTTTGTAGTCTGTTCAATTTACAGATTTTTCTGTCACTTATATCCAATTTATATCCAACATATGTATATCCAACAGTGGAACAATAAAACGCTTGATGATAGTGACGATAAGTTTTATGTGCGACACACTAGAAAATTCTCCAGTGTACTTCAATTGTGAATCCATAAAACAAATGAACAACAACCATACCATGGTCTACTTGTTTAATGGTCTACTCATTTCCCAGATGTCCGCCTCAAGGTAGTGGAATGTGTTGATGTGGGGTGTGCCTGCGTGGCCTGCGCCCGAGCCGACTTGGGCCTGTGCGCTTGGCCGGGCTGGTTAGCGGCCGCCTCTGGAAGGAAGCCTACCAACGTGGCTCCTATAGCCCGCCTATTGCAGAGGTAAATACAATGTACTCACAAGATTTCTACACATTTATCCGTGTAAGTTAAAGCCTAATTAGCAGGACACTGTATGTGTTAAATAAGTGATCTTTTGGTGTAATAAGATTTTGGACTCAATCCATATCTAAATCCATGAACTATATTGTGAATTAGCATGTGTGTGTGTAATAAATGATTTCTAATGATGACCAAAGGCCGAAAAGACGCTCCCATTTGAGCAAGGAAGTTGATATTCCTTATCGGTTGATATCCTTCCTAAACTCTGGTTATAAAAACGAAGCGATTACCTGAACTTAACGTCCTCCTAACCGTCAACAGATATACAAGAAGCAAAATTGATCCATATAATAACATTCCCAGGATGATGCAGATTATGAAGTCACGCGACACCGTCGACTCTGAAGCTGACCAAGGATACAGCAGCGCAAGGACATCACCAAACCTAACACCTTGCGCGTCTCCCAGGTTCCACATATCGCCGGCGTCGAGCACTTGCAGCACATCGTCGAGAAGCTATCTAAACGTGGACACGTCGTATCGCCAACGTCCCGTGAGGTCAGAAACGGCTTACGCTGTATTGGACTTGGAAGATTCTACCGTAGGTCCTAGTATAAGCAACATCAACGTCCAAGACTTTTATAGGCTACCCACAGCTGTTGACATGACATGCCAAAGGGTGAACAACCCAGCTGACTATAGGTTCTGTAGGTCGAATAGGCTAGTTGAAGCGAGTTTAGAGACGGTGCAACCGTCGACCAGTATGTCTGTGAAGCGTGGCTTAGATTCCAATATGGATATTGATAGGAAGAGGTATAGGTTAGCGGCCCAAATGTCGCAGGTGGTGCTATGATTGTTGTCTAGTCCAGCTTGTCCGTGGTCTTGGACACATTACCACTGCCCATTGCATTATCTGGACATGATTTTATATCAAGGGAAATGTGCAGAACCGATAAACCAAAAAGTTCTGTGAGAGAATTACTGTACATCTATGTCCTCATGCATTTTTAATTTGTCTCCAAAACTTAGGTTAATTACAAAATTGATGTTATGTTGTATCTGTGATTAAGACCATGGTCTGTAAGTACAAGGGGGGGCTAGTGTGATAAAAATTTTGCTCGAAAAAGTATTTAATGTAAACAATAAGTATGTAATATGTAAAAAATTGAAAAAAAAAATCAGCTGTCAAACCCTGTTATTTGACAGTGGCGTGGCCCATGTCTGAAACATTACATTGTTTCTGATAAAATATGAATGATAGCAACTCGTAACTGTCACTTGATTAAAAGTATTAATCTCTCTAACAACCAATATTATTATGGTCTTGATGATGATAATTTACAATAGAATTTAGAAACTTGACAGAAATCTTTGCATCCAAGGCTTATGATAATTTAAAGTTGAAAAACAACTAAGCTGTCATACTTTTTAAATTTCCAATTGACTATGGTAACTATTTTAAAGTGCCTTTTTGAACATACAATATACTCTAACAATATTTTATTCAAGTCTTCGCACAGTGAGGATATTAATATGTTTATAGTTTATATTAATATATTATAGTCCTTTTTAATTTCTCATTCACCCCATTTTATGACCACACTTATAAAGTATCAAAGTGCCTCGATAGAATAACTGCTTCAATTAGTGTTACAAATAAATTTGTATGTAGGTACATATATTAAAATATATACTAATAAATAATTGAAAATGAAAATAACATTCCATTTACCCATTCACTTTCACTCTATAAGTTAGAGTTGGGATATGGCATGTTATTTCATTGTTCATTCTTTATTGGTGCTGTATATATTTTTCAAAAAAGTAAATGTAGGGTATATAACAATATTTGCACTATGTCCACAGACCACGGATTGAATTTTGTTCCTAACGAGTTCACGATCAGTTGATTAAGCGCTCGAGGTATAAAATACTAGCTTAGTTGTAACGAAATTGCGAATAAAACAGTACATGTTATGCTTAGATTATATTTACGTTAAAGAAAGTTGCGGGGAAGGGATAATGTTGCCATACTATGGTTCTACCTATAACGGTCTAATTGTGCTTTAGGTCAATTTTTTCTTACTATACTTAGATCCATTGTGATTTCCATATACTGTTATATTATTTATTTTTAACATCTAATGGTCCTGTGTTAGCTTCCTGCTCACATTCCAAAGTTTTATTTCGTCACAGACATACGTAAAAAGTAATATTGATAGATGTTATATTTTGTCCAGTATTATGCATTTTTAGAAATAATCGCGATATGTCTTCAGTTTTCAAAATCTGTTAATGAGGTATTTTTATTGTTGGAGGCGGATGCATACATCGCCTTATTTCCGAAATGTTGTTCCTACATTTTACTGTACAGAAATGTTTGTTCTTAATTTCATTCCATTATTATATCGAACCTAATGGCAACTTTATTCACTCTCCTTGTATTATTTTTTAAGTACTATTATGGGCTGAATACGTTTCGATTTCTTACTAGAGTGTGGAGCTTAAATTAATGATAAATTTGCAATAAAATAATACGACATTTGCAAAGAATTTTTGATACATACAAAAAAAATCTATAGTAGGCGTGTTCGCTCTCGTTCGTAGCAGTTTGATGAAGTGTTACAACTCTATGACTATTATGTAATTTTGTATACAATATGATTTCACCGATTTAGTAACAATGTTGTGTCGTGTTATTTTATTTAATGTACTTTTTACTTTACTCAGTGTAAAGTTTTAACTGTGATAATTCGCTCCTACACTATGTAATAAATGATTGATTTCTGAGCGAGAATGTAACTTCATGTACCTGGGTGCTTGCGTGTTATTTTTTTCTCACCTATATGATAGGATTTTAAATATTTTTATTCGACCGAGGATATAGATTTTACATTGCTAGCATTAAATCCAGCCGGTGAATTAAAATTAACCGTTTCACGCTACCCAGACAAGTGGTTTTAAAAAAAATGTCACACTGCGGATTAAATTGTTTTTGAAGAAAATTTTATCTAGAAACATCACTAAAAAAACTCTGACGTAGACACTGACAACACCACAGAAATGGTCAAGTGTTACCGTTCTCGTTCAAAATTGTATCGCTCAGAAATCATTCAGAAATTGAAACGTACCACGGCAATTAGAATAATTAACGTATATCAAAACCACGGCTTCGCCTGTAAACGATATAACTTATTGAAAGACTTCACACGATATTGTTAACCTCAGTTAGAACATTTTATACGACAATTGTATGCATGTCGATGTTAGGTAGTTGTAAATCAATTGTATGATTTCACAACCTTGGAAATATTATTTATTATGTATACACACGAATAAAATAAGACAAAGAGAACAAAAAAAACTATACTGTAATTATGATTTTTTAATTAACTATTATATTAATCTAAAAGAAATATTCGTGTTGCAAACTTTCGTTAGTAATATTGTAATTACTACGATAACCTTTAAAAAAATATATACGTCACTGTATTCTGTGACAGCTTTCAAATTGACAAAATTAATATAGGGATGAAATTGCATTGTCATTAGTCATTTTCGATTATGGTAACACAGCCCGAATCAGGCGGGCACGCATGATAATGTATCATACGTAAATTGTTAACTTACAACCAGTTTTGTATCAGCTTGAACTGACAGACTCCGTCACGTTAGTGGTGTGACATCACGTAATAAATATTGAGTTTTCTCATATTTTCAAGGGTGTGAAATCTGTATTAAACAGTCGAAGTGCATCTGTAAAACACATATACATATGAAGCTTTAAATATGCATTTCTTTGAAAACAAATTCCTTCGCAATATTTGAAATTTTTCTAAAGATTGTATACCTATGTGTGAACGCGTTGTACTTCGGCTGGGAATTAAGTATTGTTAAAGTTAGATGTTTTTGTTAAACATTAATGTGTGACTATTTTTGCGATGTTCTTAAGATAGATTATAAATATTACTTACTTTAATATTCACTGCAACATAAATTCTACTGCTTAACTGGTGGAAGATATTCAAAGCTTTAGTCCTTCAAATCTAACCATAGACAATAGGTTCTGTCATCCTAAAAATGTAGCACTTTTATTTGCTGTACTGTTTCTATTTTATGATTCAATCTTTTAGTAGCCTGACCTTTGCTGGCAACACAGATGGAATGTTCCTATTTAAAGTTACATGCAAATTGTCTATGGGTCGCAACAAGGATTTGTGCCCTGAATTCTATACATTTAGGTAGTATTAAAAATTGATGTGTATTCTACGTTAGTAAACACTTTAACATTGTTAAAGTGTTTACTAACGTAGAAAAAAATTTCAATGCAATTTTTTGGAGGTATTACAGTTTTTGATGCAGTGATCACACTACGTAAGTCGCAGAAGTAGTTACATACGAATGTCATAAAGATGATTGTTATTATGTCGATTATTATATAACAAGGTCTAATTATCGTGTTTCCTTTTTGTTTACTGTAATTATTATTATTAGTTAATTTTTCTTACTCGATTTTTGGTATTAAGGTGAATGATGAAACATTGGAATAAATAAGAGTATTATATCCCTAAACATTGAATGGGAGGTGCTTAACTGTTGAACAACTGTCTCTTTCTGTCGCATTGTAGAAATGCTGAGGAGGTAAGAGACACAACATGCAGTTATTGAAGGTCTCCTGTTGATGGTGTATGTGCAGGGCTGCTCTGATACTGTCCCTGTTATAAATATAGTTCTCTTTAAAATGTTGCTTTGTTAACAGTTTAAAATACCATAATTCATTACAGGACAATTGCATGGAATACAACCCTTATTTTATTACAATAGGCTCACCCCTTATTCCATTGCGTGGCGTAAGCGTAACTAGTGAGAGGGTACTACACTCCTCAGTCTACCTCTTCGAGTATTACAGGCGTGATAGTACGTTTATTACACATTTTACAATCAATTTAAAATTCTGTAGAAACCACTAAATACAGTTAAAATGAACGCACCACAAGTCGACTGTTGTTTCAAAAAGTTCACCTTAATATTAAAATACCTCTGATGTTAGTTTAATTTTTTTTTACTATTCTCTACGAAAATTGCTTTTTGATTAGGAAAATGGTTTGTATCGTTGATACAACAAGTTTGTTTTTTTATTTATTTTTATATTCAATCTGTTCAATAACAGTGGTTGTGATAAATTTTTTTCCGGAACCAAGCATCAACCGTCCGGTACTTTGCTTTTTTTTCTTAATTTTTATCTCCACTGTATATCCGTTGCAGAGATGGCGAATTATTTTGTAAGTTCAAAATTGTAAGTAAGATTTTTGTTGTTCAAGCAAAAGTGGAAATAAATAACTGTTTTTGTCATTGGTACTAAAGTCAATCAAAATGGCGCCTTTTTTCTTGTCAGAGATTTTAAATTCAGGTTGATTCTATTTTTAAAATAGATTTGTGTGTAGAATTCAAATGATTATATTATTCTTTACAAAAATATCGCCACCTCAAAAACTTTACCGTTACTCATTAGTTTGTCACTTCTGGTTTATGCCTGTTTTACAATGTGTCAAAAAAATGCGGGTCTATTGTTACATTACTATTTTTATTTTAAATATAACCACCAACCATTTGCAAGATGTCTTGTAATTTGAACCCAACCCATGATATAAGTGTTACAAGCTGTTTCTGAACAGATATTTTTATTTTCTATTATAAATTTCACTCATGATAATTATTGTAGCGTGTGAACAATATTAAAAACTATTTTATTCTATTCAAATGTTGCATACATTTAATTTAATAAGAGTGGTTTAGTTCTCGGGTAATCTCTAAAAAAGTCTGAATTAAAAATGTATAGTAAAGTTTGTAAATATATGTTTGGCACTTGGTGCTCTCTGCCTACCCCGCAAGTGACTTAGCCTACCATAGAACGTGTGGCGTGTTCATAAAACGATTATTAAACAATTTTTAGTTAGCATTAGCATTTGGGAATTTTAATTGGTAATTACAGACGTGATGTTACGTTTTAATTGGTAATGAAAACGTACAGTTTTCATCGTTATTATAAGCGATTGATGACATTCACATTCATTGGTAATTTGAGTTGATAAGTTGATTCCCTTTCAACCAATTCACTCTTAAGTTATTAAAATTTAAATTTCAAAAATATTTCACTGATATTTTTTCTTTCACGCTGGCTTCTCATTTTTCGTCTTCCGTATTGCGATATTGATGTCTTTTATATATACGTAATAACACTCAACGTCTTTGTAGCGTTGGAACATGAGCAATTTTTGGCCAAAGTTGTATTCTTGAATCTTCTGTAGTAAGTGTATTTGTATAGCCTTGATTTTGACTGACGCGGTCAACCATAGCTACAGACAGCTGATAAGAGATAAGGTTCACTTAACATTAATCACAAAATATTTATTAATATTTTTTAAACAACAGTGTATCACACACTTGTATATCAAACATTATAGTGATAATAATAAAAATATTGAAGCGGAATAGAATGAGTCAGAGCGTACACAGATGATTCCAGAATGATCGTTTCCGTCGCATTTCGACAGCATCGCTATAAGTTGTATTAAATTTTAACAATAAAACATCTAGGTCAGTCATAAAAGCTTGTCATAGAGAATAGCCTTAGTCTCTTTTCAATACAGCTTTTAACAATGAAACTGAAGATTTGTACACAATGTGCTCGAGATTAAAATCGCTTTTCGGTGACAAAAGTTTCATTCTTGAAGGCCAAGTGGATTTCCATCCAGTTCAAAGGGAAATCAACGTTTAAGTTAGCGCGGTAAAAGCTAGTTTTGCTTGTATTTATTTTTTCAAAGACAACAACTGGAGGGCTGTTGATCGCTTCTCAATTTTTTATGCAAGCATTTTTTGGATTGAACAGTAGATATGTACGCCTACGCAAATGTAATGTTTTAAAAAGTCTGTCTCTTCTTCTTTTTCAATATAGCGTTAAATTATACACTCGACTATCACGTTGGTCGTGTCGTTGCAAGCATGACTCCTGAGTGAGAGGTCCCGGATTCGTCCGCCGGGTAACTACTTTTGAGTTTTTCCAACTCGAAATACCTAGTAGCAGCTGGAAGTCTGAATTAGTGCCCGGTGTACAGCAGTAGACTCACCTCCTACACGTAAATCAAACTGTTCAAACGGATATGTACTACACTTCTCTGCTTACCCCTATTGGGAGATGCAGGCGTGAAGTTTTCGTTTGTTCTTTATGATACTCATAAATTTATAATATAATAATCTTATCCAAATATCTCTCCTGTCTCCGAATTTAGCATCTCAAAATTAGAATAAGGGCAAGATTAATATTATGTGCAATAAATGAAACACAATTCTTGATACTAAAATAAAATTTATTGGATAGGTATACGCATAGAATAATTTGCATTTAGCCACAGGAGTTATTAACGGAAAATATATTGTTATCGAGATTCTTAATCATTTCAATTCCTTCGATAAATTGATTATATATTATAGAAACATACATTTTCTATTAGTTGTTCTTGATATGTTCCTAATACGACAGGTAGGTACAACTAAAATATTTGTATTTCATACTATTGGTACTGAAATCATGCTAACATCTCCTATTGCTATAGTTTGATAAAACACCACAAAATATCGATATTTACATAATATTACTTATCAGTAACGTCATACTTATATGTATTTGTGCCAATTGTAAAGGATCCACACGTTTAAACATCTGATAGGATTGAATTCTAAGCCAGGCGATATACTGAGTTGTCGTCAGGTGAGAGGGTAGGAAGGCGCGGGGGGCGACGCGGTGGGCGGCGGCGGCGGCGTGGTCTGCACTCGCAATGCAAAGCGCAAAGCCCAATACCAGCGCAACCAGACAGGAACAGAGGCAGCGCGAGGGTCCTCGTCACCATCGCCACTTGTTCGCCCCTCGACCAACGCGGCACCACCACAGCCGTATCAGTCCGGGACCAATAACAAGGATATTTCGCACCAACGTAGCCGTAACTGGTCGTAAAATTGTCGCAGTCCACCGCGGGTGGGTACCCGCAGCCCTTTATGTTGACGTACAGCACCGCAGGTCGCCAGTCCTCCATGTAAGCTTTATATTTAACATGCAGCTGGATACATTTGTAAGCGTCACTAGTGCAGCCTTCGCGGCAGGATGCCCACGTGCAGTTGTCCAGGCCGAGTCTATCGTCGCGTCTTTCGGTTATGCATTCGGCCGGAGTTGGGTCGAAGTCGGCGGCCAATGCGCTCAATGCTGGATCGGCGTACAAAGGCACTAGAAAGAGCAGAGCCGAACTGCCGCCACCGAGGATCGCAGCTAACATAATAGTTATGTAGCGAGTTAATTTCGCGCGAGTCTCGCCTCTACGACGAGATGGTCGCACGACCAGGCGCTCCGAACTTCCCCCCTTCATTTTCGCTAGCACTGCGTCAACCCATGCTGGATTGAAAACCTTGTTCTAAATAACACTGCCTGAATTACCGACTTACAAGCATGCGCTAAGTTGAGACATGCGCATTGGCGTGTCGCTAGTTCAGTAAAATATAAATGGCTTACTGTTTATTTTAGGGCTAAGATACTGTCTGTTACAGTCTAAAATTATATTGTAATTATAGGAGTTATTGAATATAATTAAGTATTTAATTTTAAGATTTGCAGATTAGTGTTTTTAAGACGTACATCATAAACGAAATATTCAATTATAGTTTATTATAGTCATAAATTTTCAGGATTGGGCCGTATAAGATCAATGTTAATATAAATGGACTGAGCTTGATTGACCGCTCATATAAATGCTATATTTTCAAAAATGACATCAGAAATAATAATAATAACATCACATAATTAAAAATAAAGGCTTTAATTACTTTCTGTACTGCTAACAAATTTTATTCTAACATAATTTTTATTAGAACGGCTCACTAGGAAAGGCTCACGTCTGTTCCATTGTAGCATGACGAATTTGGTGGTGAATCGTTGGAGTCTCAACCTACCCGTTCTGGTAATAAGAGTCAAAATAACTTTGTAAAACAAGATAATGTAATAACATTATCTTCATAGAGCCTATATAAATATCAATAGTCTAATGTAATTTTTTTATTTAACAACTGTCTTTCATAAGACGTATTGGAATAGTTGGCCAAAAAAAAAGATTCCGAGGATAGCACAATTTACGCATCTGTCAAAGTCAATTCAAGAAAAATGTTGCGTTAAAAATTAAAATGGCCACATACTGCTAATGAACTGAAGATTTTTGTTCAGTGTAATCATGTTTTTTAATTTATTAGTATTATAATACGATAAATATTGTTATTGTAGGTATGTCAGTTCGATTATTTAATGCTCTAGTAAGTTCACTGAGACAGAATCTTTCGAGGTATCCTCTCTTAAAGCAAGGTAGTTATGATTATGGTAATAACACGTGCTTGTCCATTTAAAATAGCGTCTCTTATTTCTTTTATTAAATGTAGTTCTGAATTTAATGCCTGAAAAAGATAATATGTTTTGCTTTAGTTTATTATAATGACTTATCTTTTCTTTTTTCATTTACATTTATGTAGTTCAGTTTCCTTAGTTTGATATTGTCGGCGTATTATGGTGTGTGTTATAAATGTTTAGGCATCATAAAAATTGCAGAACGCTTTGTTATAGTGTTTACTCGCTCAGTTCTGTATAATTGTTATGATTTTTTTACTTTAATATGTAAGGTAAAGATTTTTTTTGACTTAAATGTACAATTGTATACAAGCCTTCCTACTTTATTAAGAAACTTACTCACGAAAGATTTTTAAACTGTACGTATTCGATTACCGCATCAATTCAAGGTCGAGTGGTTGCAAGTGCAACTGCTAAGCGAGAGGTGCTTGGTTGTATCGACGAATATGGTATTATTGGGTTTTCTAACCTGAAGTTTGTAATAGTAGCTCGGTGTCGGGATTTGTGCTGTTTATGAATATGCTTACCTCCATTATGGGACAATATAACTACTAAAACCCCCTACCCCTTCTAGGAAATACCGGCGTGAGTTACGTTTACATCAATTCAAAACACTATGACGAATAATAAGAGTAACAAGAATCAATAAAAATAACCTTGAGATTGATATTTTTTTTACCTAATAAAGCTTAAAATGGCCAGCTCACATTGTTTTTCACAGTGAAAAATTTGTCAGCACTATGTCATATGTGCTTGTGCTAGGATACCCATCCATTATGTATCCTAAACTAAGTAACTAAGTTCCTTATATGGCTTCTGTTTTTTTGCACTTCATACATGCATACATAACATGCCATCTAAACCAAAACACTTGGTTAAATGGCATTAATTATATGAAATCACAATTGTTGCTTGTAAATTTTAAACATTATTTGTAGTTGATGTAGCTTACTCTAGTCTATTAATGAAATTATTTTCTTTCTTAATTTGTTCTTGGATAGCACCTTAATCACTTTTTTGTCTCATGTCTTACAGCACATAACTTATACATATAATCTATGTATTTATTACCAAAGAGTACTTGTCGTTTTTACTAGGACCAACCAGATCAGTCACTGTGATGGAGGTTGTCACAGAAACTGTGGAAGAGAACAATCCGAGTTTGGTAAAAGACAAAGCATTAACTCGTTACAAGAAACGATACATGAAGAGACAATGGGAAGAGACGAGTAGAGACAAGACAAGCAACGGGGAGTCTGATGAGAAGAAAGTTTGTGTTAAGCCCTTTGAACGAATTAAAAGGAAAAAAATGGCAGTGCTACTCGGATACTGTGGTGTCGACTACTATGGAATGCAAAGGTGAGGTGTGATAGTATTCAATGCATTGTAAAAATGTAACACAAGCATAATTTCAGATTTTGAAAGTTTGGGTTATTAGGTTTATATTTAATATGTGTAGGTTTGTAATTGTTATTGGAAAACAAGGTAAGTAATATTGGTTAAATGAATGTTCATAATATTTAGCAACATGTAGTTTTTAAACATTGTCTGTATGAGACTGCTTGTCCACATAGTGATCCCACATACATAACATGTGCTAATTCTGTTTATTATTCCATTAACTATAACCGGTGGAGTAGATGAGTTCTGGAGTGGGGTCCACAGCTTGGCAAACATAGTGTAGGATACCCTCCGGCTAGGTCGGATGACGACCTGCGAAAGGTTGCAAGCAGAAGCTGGATGCGGCAAACCAAGGACAGGGCGCGATGGCGCTCTTTGCGGGAGGCCTATGTCCAGCTCTAGACTTAGAAAGGCTGATGATGATGATGATGATTCCATTCTCATGATCGTGTAAGCATTATATATATATGTTTAAATTCTCTCTAGGAACCCTGGTGTGCCAACTATAGAGGAAGATTTGTTAAAAGCACTGCGAGAAGCTAAATATATAACTGAAGATGACTTTGCGAATCAACAAAATACTCAATTTCAGCGGAGTTCACGGACAGATAAGGGTGTATCGGCCGCGCGACAGGTGGTCTCCCTTAAACTACGTTAGTATTCCTGTTATATATAGAAGTTACAATGTTTGATTTGTTTATAAGCAAGTTATAAATGGAATGTGATAATGTGGAGTTCAATTGTTATATGTTATATTAGTTATATGTTATATTAGAGAATTCAAGTCCAATTGACTGCCTCGTTGGTCGTGTTGGTTGCAAGTGTGATTGCCGAATGGGAGATCCTGGGTTCAATTCCCGGGTCGGGCACTACTAAAATTTTCTAATTTAGATTTTCTAGTAGTAACTCGGAGTCTGGATATGTGCTCGTTGCATGGCAATAGGCTCACCACCTATTCGATAGTGGGACGTAAACGTAACTGGTGAATCGTGGGAATGTTCTACATTCCTCTGCCTACCTCTTCGGGGATTACAGGCGTGATGTTACGTATGATGTTACTTCCAATTCTCTATTCATATAGAAATCTATCTTCCATTTTGAAGTAATAATTTTCAAGGAGTACAAAACCCGTATTGGCATTTTTTTTTAATCATGCATAGTATTTTACACAGATTTAAATGTCTCTAATTTATATCCATAATAATATATCATTCAAAATGTATTCAAGTATCATGTTTATTTCAGCTCTAGAGGTGAATATTGAAGAAATAAACAAGAGATTGCCAGAGTGCATAAGAGTGTTTGGAGTTAAGAGAGTTACAAATAAATTTAACTCAAAATCAAAATGTAATGCACGGACATATAGTTACACTTTGCCTACATATACTTTTGAAGTGAGTGCAGACGATGAAGAAAAGAGAAAAGCCTATAGGATTACAGAGGACAAGATTGCAAAAGTGAAAGAAGTACTTGGTTTTTATAAAGGCACAAAGGGTTATCATAATTTTACAGAAAAAAAGTAAGTTTTTCAAATAAGTAATATTAATACTAATTAACAGAAAATCAGTTTATTAGTATCTTTTTGTTAAGGGTAATTTAACAGTTGATTTCAGTGTAGAGGCTATAATAGGTTTATTTCAACTTGATAAGCTTAAAAACATAAAGAACTGATGCTGTGTTATATATCTTTACATTAAAAGATTATAACCTATATTCTATATTAAATAAACATCAAGGAATGCAAAATATTATTAATTTTTCATCTCTAATATTCTCCTTAAGTTTTTTGTCACATATATTGTTATTTCAAACATTTGTGTATTGTTTCAGACATTATCAAGACCCATCTGCATCCAGATATATGATGAGTTTTACATTAGACAGAGTGTTCATAGCATCCGATATGGAGTTTGCTGTTTTACTAGTTAAGGTAACGTTCTTATCACTGCATCCCTCACTGGGTATACAGAGAGCACCAAGTGTCAGATATTTACATACCTATAGGACCAGTATATTTTTCTATGTCTCTCGCTCTCTTCATGCATATACACAGGCTTGAGAGATCATATTGTCCATATCTACATAAATGATTACAACCTTTAGAGCTAATTATCCAGTTGTTAGCATGTTTTATGCACTCCACTAATAATTCCTATACCTTGTTAAGATGATAAGATATATAAATTCTGTCTATGGGAAATCTCATTTGATATCACAATCACAGCATGCAAAGATAAGCCATGTGGGAGATTCCAGAATTGCTTCAATGTACCCATATATATGTATTTATTAATTTAAAAACCCAAATAGTGTACAAGCAAAGTAATATATTGCAATATTCTTGCAGGGACAAAGCTTCATGCTGCATCAGATAAGAAAGATGGTGGGCCTGGTGGTTGCGATAGTTCGTGGGCATACAGATATATCAATTATGGATAAAGTCTTTGGTAAAGAGAAGGTCATGGTACCGAAGATACCTGGTTTGGGTTTAGTTCTTGATAAGGTGGGTTTAAATTGTTCATACTCCCTGTTTTAAGTTAATTGTCTCAATGTAAGAGAAGTAATAAACATCATACATTATGCACTTAAGTTTAATTTTCTAGAAAGAAACTTGGCATGTGCAGTGAGGTAAATGCATCAAGCACTTTGCCTAGATAACAAGTGCTAATGAGATACATATCTTTACTTACCTACTTTTAAAGCAATATATGTATAATCTGCAGCATCTATTCCCATAAGGTGGTCCGTGGAACCCCTGGGCTCCGTAGAAGGGTTACAGGGGTTCCACATTCAGTCCTATTAAGACATTCATAGAAATATCATCACTACATTTGTAATTACTACTTCACTATAACCCAGACAAAAGCATGGGCGCTGCGGGACGTGAGAGCTCTTCACTTCACTTCTTTTCAATTCTTATATTTGGATGCATAAACTATTGATTACAGTTATCTCTTAGTATTTAATAGTACGACAGATGCCTCACATATATCATACAAATATGATTGGAATGTAAGAAGGAATATATTTCAATGTTGATTAAGATTAACTGTAGCCTTGAAAACCTCATGTCATAATTTCATATTTTTTTTGTACTGCAAATCTGAGCAATATATTCTTCATACTGTTATCTATCAGCAAAATAGATGTTTAAAAACAAAGTTGCAATTGTTTCATGTTAGTGATCAAAATTAGTTTTATTTACCAACTATTAATTTCTCTAAAACAATGTCTGATACAGGTAACTTATAATGTATTTTATTTCTATAATATACCCAATCTTTATGCTCTTAATACCTCTTACATACAGGTACATTATGAGAGATATGACACGAAATTTAAAGACAGTCATGGTAGTCTCACATGGGATGAGGAAGAAGAGGCAATTGAACAATTCAAGCATAGTCAGATTTACCCCAACATTGTCAAAGGAGAGGTTGAGGGCCAATCAATGGCCCTTTGGCTAGAACAGCTCAGTAGACATTCCTATGAACCATCAGAGGATATTGTAGAAGACAAAGATGGCACTTTAGAGGAAGGAGGAGATGATGATGACGATGATGATAATGTAATTGATGAAGATGACATTGACAAAGATAAATTACAAGAAGTAGAAGCGGAAAGTGCTTTAAAGACTGAAGAAAGAGTAGTTACAGAATCAGATGATAAAAGTATTAGTGGTAGTGTAGTGCATGGTAATGAGAGAAGTGAAGTCACTGCCTGTACTTCAAACAGAAGTATTGGAGCTAAAACTGAGAATGATGAGAAGAGAGAGAATCTTGTCGTGGAGAATGCCGTTGAGAAAATAAATGTGTAAGTTATATCATATGCTTGAAGCATTTACATATTGTAAGGCAAATAAATTTGGCAGAGCCAGGTTATAGTTTTTGTTTAAATCAGTATCCTATGACCTATTTCACTGACCTGACAGTCAACTGATAATCAATCTGATTGCTGAGCTGGGTGTAGTAGGTTCAATTCACGTTCAGCACAAATGTTTGTGTGATGAACACAATTCTTTTTTCTGTCTTGGTGTAAATGAAATATTCATGTAGGTATATATTTATGTGTAAATATTTATTTCATTTTATGTCTGGTTACTATAGAGAATCTGCTATGCCCAATTTAACATCAGATGTCCTTGTATGAAAATGTCCCAAGATATTTATTTATTGCCCTATGCAATATTGATTTAGTATGGATTGAGGTGTATAGGTTACTGACCAGTCTGTCAAAAGGTAATTTTATTTTTGAAAACATACATATATAAGAGTTGCGAGAATTGAGTAATAAGATCATTGAGTAGTAATACTTGTACAGGTAGGTAGCATTACAATAAACTGTAGGTAGTACAGCTAGCACATATCCAAGACAATAGTAGAGTGGTACTCACCTAGCACTTCCATATCTGCTGTAACTAAACCTCTCAGATAATACAAACAGATATACAATTTATTTATTTTGTTTTCTGAAGAGGATGCACCAGTAACAGACCATTTCATAAATATTATGCAGCAGAATTCTTATTATACATACATATAATCATGTAAAATGTTGCTTCAATCAGTACAACAAAATGATGTTTCTTATATATTTATCCTTTATTGTTGTTAACAAGGGGTGGTCTTTATACTAACTGCGATTTTTCATCAGTAAACCTCAGGTGATTATGATAAGATTAACAATGACTACTTAACTCTTAAACAAGCCCCAAAGAACTGCTGTAAGAAATTTTTATTTATTTATTATTTCCATAGTTTACAACTAACATTACAGGTAATATCCCAATACATTAGTGTAATTGCTCAATTAATTATATTATTAAGTCTTCTATTCATCAGCTTGCATTAAAAATTACAATAAATTAACAATCAATTAATTATTTTATCAAATTACAATTAATTACATTTTTATTAGAATTAGAATTCATTTATTTTTTTAATACAGTGTTATATATGTATGTGTGTTTAATACCGATCTAGTTTCGTTAAATAATAAAGCGCGATTTTTTGATATTACCTTCAGAAAATTATTAAAAATCACGTTATTCATTGCCAGACTCAACATAGTGGCAACCCCTTGCCAGACACCCTTAATGTTCATAAAATCATAATTTTACTTACGTTATAGTATAAAAGCTGATTTTTGTACATAATACTTGGGTAATAATTAGTTGAGGTGATTATATATAAAACGTAACATCACTCCTGTTATCCCCGAAGAGGTAGGCAGAGGAGTATAGTACACTCCCATGTATCACCAGTTACGTTTACGTCCCACTATGGAAAAGGTGGTGAGCCTATTGCCATGCGCCGGGCACAAATACAGACTCCGAGTCTCTACTTGAAACTCTAAATTAGAAAAATTCTAGTGTCCGAACCGGTAATGGAACCCAGGACCTGATCGGCAGTCGAATGAGCTGGGTCTATGCCGACGTACAATAACGTAGGGCCCATCTCACCTTGGAGCTAGTTTAGAGCTGAACCCTTGACTAGATTTACTAAGTACATGTGTGGTTGCTAGTACTAAGTCTCCTGGTTGAAGATCTGAGCAGACCTGCATTTTCCTATCAACCTACTTTTTCCTCTTTTCTTCTTTTCCTTCTTGTATTTCTCGTGCTCTGTTTAAGGTATCAGCCATTAAAAGCAAACGAGGAATTAGTTCATTGACAAAATTATCCTTTTGGATTATTTGTCGGAAATCTTGTTCCACATCATCTGGTCACGTCCGAATGTAAGATATGCAGGAGTATAGCCCGTAGAGAACGATTTTGCCGTGTTCATAGCGAAACGAATGCTTGGCAATTTATCTACCCAAGTAGTATGATCGCCTTCAATCAGGATTGCTACTTGAGTCTTCAGATCGTGATTTCTTCTTTCGGCCGGATATGTTTTGGGATGATATAGTGGAGTAATCCTTGTCTAATCTTGAGACAATATGCTAATTGCTGCATGTCGTTACTGACAAATTTAAAAAAAAAAAACGTAACATCACGCCTGTAATCCCCGAAGAGGTAGGCAGAGGATTGTAGAACACTCCCACGTTTGACAAATTGTGTACCATTATCACTGATAAATTAACGAGGGGTGCCATATCTCAAAATGACGTCCTCGAGCAATACTTTGGCACATTCCTCCGCTGTAGCACGTTTAAGAGCAAATAGTTCCACCCAACGTGTTGTCACATCTTCTATGATGAAAATCCAGTTATGGTTATCATGAGTTCTAGGCAGTGGCCCGAATAAATCAAATGCCATAACTTTAAAGCGCTGATTCTGGGATGTGGTTTGAAGTGGGCTAGCAGGCTTCTTGTTAAAAACTTTATAACGTTGGCACTGGAGACAATTGCGGACATGACTTTCTATTTGTTTCCTCATTCCCTTCCAATATTTACGCTTAGATATGTGTACGAAAGTCTTGTCAGATCCATAGCACCGCATAAAAAAGTCAGCGGCCACTTCTTTGAGTTACGACACACGTCATATGTAGCGCTCAACTTATCAGCGACGTCAACTCCATATTTTGTTGTGTTGTAATAGGTGTTGATCTCTGGTTTTTTCTTTTCGCCGGTTGAACTATCAATGGAGTCGTCATGATGAAGGCTTGACATCAGCAACACTACCTTGTTCTTTTTAGGTATATACGACACAAAAGTGATGTCTTTTTGAAAGGCAAATTGGGAGGTAAAAATACATTTGCGCGCTTTCGTAAATTCAGGTAGAATTTGCTTTTTATTCTTACGCAGGGTCCCAACTGACGTCAATTTATGTTCACTAAGTAAGTGATGAACAAGTTCATAACTTGTGAACCAATAGTCAAACGTTACGTTACGATTGGTCTTGGAAATGGGCTGCACGATTCGATCTACTATATCAACTGGCTTATTGCTTGAAGAATATGGACCATCAGGCTGCTTTCCCGCATATATTTCAAGGTTTTTGATGTAAAAGTTTCGAGCATCTACTAAAGCAATTATTTTTAGCCCATATTTGACCGGCTTCGATGGTATGTACTGACGAAATTTACACCGACCTCTGAAAGCTATCAGCATTTCGTCTATTGTTAGGCAGTCACTTGGCACGTAAGAATTCTTGCAGTTTTCAACAAAGGCTTCAAACAGTTCTCTAATTGGTGCTAAGTTATCAAGTACATAGTCTCCGTTCGTCGCGAGTAGAAAGGTCGTCAAACGTTAAACAGCTTTATAGGAAATGAAAACGCCTCTCCGTTGAAACGTGAAAACGTTCTCTCCTCTTCATAGGCACTGGCGGGCTAGGCAAGGCAACCAAGGTACACCCCTTGCATGACTTCACTAAGTTCTCAGCATCCTTGTCGATGCGTGGCCACCAGACCTTCGACCTCAAACGACTCTTCATGGCAACAATGCCCGGGTGGCCTTCATGTGCCGCATCCAAAACCCTCTTACGGAGAAGGTGTGGTATTACGATCTTGTTTCCTCGTAATAGGATATTATTATAAAAACACAACTCACTGTCAAAAAATTTATAGCTTCTCACGGAGTCGTCCCAGTTATTTTGGTAAAGCCCTTTCCGAACACTGCAAATTTCTTTATCAATCTCCGATGCATTAATAATCTCACTCATTGGTATTGCCAGTGGTCGCGCAAAGGTAACCACTTGACACACATGTGTGTCTTCATCATCCGAATGGTTGTTACTTAATTTACACAGACGTGACAACGGGTCGGCGATATTATTTTTGCCTGGCTTGTACATAATCCTATATTTGTAAGATTGCAGGCGTAATACCCAACGCTCTATACGTGCGCATGGCTTGGACTTCTTTCCAAATAGGACCTCCAGCGGTGTGTGATCCGTGACAAGGTCACATTCCTTGCCAAATAAAAATATATTGAAATGTTCAACCCCCCAGACTAACGCCAAAGCCTCTTTCTCGGTTTGACTATATATTCGCTCACAATCTGTAAGGGTTCGATTTCCACAAGCTATTATACGTGGTCCATTTCCACCAATTTGGACAAGGATAGCACCCAATCCAACCGGGCTTGCGTCAGCTATCACCTGAGTTTTGTCACGGACATAATACCCCAACGATTGTATTTTTGTGAGCATTTGCTTCAAATTATCAAAAGAATTTCTTTGTTCTTTCAGCCAGAATTTCTCAATATTTGCGTTCTTCCTCAATTTCTTCCCGAGTAATTCTTTTAAAGGTTCTGATATTGTGGTCAAATTAGGAATCCACTTGTTAATATAGTTAAGAAGACCTAAAAAACTCTGAAGTTCCTCTATGGTCTGAGGTACACTAAAATCCGTTATACTTTTCACGTACTTGTCCAAAGGAGTGATGCCATTAGGTTCTAGATGGTGTCCTAGAAAATCCACGCTCTGCGTTTTGAAAATACATTTTCCTTCGTTAAGTAACACATTGTTGTCTTTCAGTGTCCGCAGAACCTTACCCAGCCTGGTATCATGTTCCTTCAGAATGTCGTCGATAAAGTTTATTACTCCTCCACACTGAATCAACATACGCTCCAAGATCTTCTGGAACAGTTCGGGCGCACATGTGATACCGAACATTAATCGCTTATAGCGATATAACCCATTTGGAGTAATAAAAGTGGTTATATGTCTAGAGTCAGGATGAATTTCAACCTGATGAAAAGCATTTTTGACGTCCAGTTTGGTAAAAAATTTTGCTTTATTTATTTTGGGAAGCAATTTATCCATGGTTGGAAGAGGGTGGTTTTCTCTCATAATTGCATTGTTTGCACGTCTCCTTTTAACGCACAACCTTAATTCTCCATTTTCTTTCAAAATTGGAACTATAGGCGAAACCCACCTTGATGAACCTTCCACCTCTTCGATTATATCCAGATTCAGATGTTCCTTGATTTTATCGTCGACCTTCTTTTCTAAAGGGATAGGTACTCTTCGGCATGGTTGAGAGACGGGATTCACAGAATCATCAATCGGTATCTCTACGAGTACATTCTTGAACTTAGGGAATGCTGTAGTAATCAAGTTGTCGACTTGGTTGATACCAATACCCATTCGTAATACTCCCAAATTTAGCGCTGACGACTTCCCCAGTAAGTCTCTTGTCCCACCACTTATTACATAAAAAGTGGTGTAATCTTTTCGGCCATTGGTTTCAATTTTCGCGTCAAAAGAGCCCTTCACTATCAAGGGAGACTGACTGCCATAAGCGAGAAGAATTTTGCTAGGGTCCTTGATTTGGTTTTTAACCTTAATACCACCACTCTTAAGCCTTTCCCATGTTTTATCTGTTATGAGATTGGGTTTACAACCAGAATCTATAAACATATCAATTTCCAGTCCACCAACTATGCAACTGACAGTAGAGTCATTATCTATTTGGAAAACATAGTCCACTCCTTCATCATCCACCATATCCACATCATTTCCTTTCGGATTCCTTGGTCTCTTTCTATTTTCTGTGTATGTGTTATTACTTTGATTACCACTGTATTTCCTCTTCTGTGGCTTTATTTCATAATTCCGACATCTACAATGCGCTGAAAAATGACCTATTTTTTTACATGAATGACAGGTTTTATTCTTTGCTGGATAGTTCAAGTCGGTGGATTTATGAAATTTACTCCCACATCTTGTACAGCGTGAAAACTTCTGTAAATTGACCCTCGCCTCATTAGAATAGATTTCACCTTTTCTGTAGCTTTTATTACTAATTTGGTTTACTTCTTGGTCCTTGCTCCATTTACCTCTTTTCCGCATACATCCAGTTGATGACACACTAATTCCAGGGTATTTGCTAGTGTCATTATTTCGTCTAGGGTAGCTTTGTCTCCCATAGTTAAAATCTTCTTGTGCAGTTCATTTGACGGGTATTTCTCTGTGATATGATCGATAATGAAATTATCAGGTTTCTCAAATCCACATTTACCCGCTTGGTTACGTAATCTCACTAGAAACTTTTCCATTTTCTCGCCAGTCTCCTGTTTCAATTGTCTGAATAAATGCCGTTCGTACACTTTACTCTGTTTAGGCAGAAAATATTCATCAAGTCTTTTCAGGGCAATTTCGAACACATCTTGACTTCCTGCTACAGTATCCGATTCTCCAGATGGTGCAGCTCTAGGTGGAACAGATTTAACTGCGTTAGCCCCGGGTAAATTAGAATAAATCTCCTGAAGTCCTGATCCTCCAAAATGTAACAAAATGTAATGGCAGCATAACATAACCTACCAATTTAATGGCAGCATAACATAACCTACCAATTTAATGGCAGCATAAGATAACCTACCAATTAAATGGCAGTATAACATGATCCACCAATTTAATGGCAGCGTAACATGACCTACCAATTTAATGGCAGCTAAACATAACCCACCAATTTAATGGCAGCATAACATAACCTTCCAATTTAATGGCAGCATAACATAACCTACCAATTTAATGGCAGCATAACATAACCTACCC
>DWDU01000015.1:0-33268 GCA_018245575.1 Jemadia suekentonmiller | reverse complement strand
TAGTGCCCGACCCGGGAATCGAACCCAGGACCTCCCGATCGGCAGTCGCACTTGCAACCAACACGACCAACGAGGCACTCATTGCCTATAAGACTGTATTCCCCTTCCTACGTTTTGTTTTGTGTTTCATTATGCCACTGATATTTTTTTAACACGTTTTTCATAAAAAAAATTTCATGACAAAAGTCAGATATGTGACAGACTGTGCAGAATCGTATGGTGTTTCAAATTGTTGGAATACCTATATTATTTTGATTCATGTTATTTTATTGTGACGACAGGCTGAAGCATACGCAATCAAAGCGAAGGCGATTGCAGACGCAGAACAGATGGCTAAGAAGGCAGAGGCATGGAAGGAGTACGGATCTGCTGCGATGATCGACATGATGCTGGATACGCTGCCTAAGGTATAACTTTGTCTATGAACACATTCACCAGGACGTTTAAGATTAACGTTCACTTGTAGTAATTGAAGAGTCCATGAAGATTGATAATTGTACGATTGCTGAACTAAAAATGTCAAAGGCGATTTGTCCTTAATTACAGCCGTTGTTCTCCCTTTGAGAGCAGCGTATACATTAATGTTCACTTATATAGCCCCCACAAAGGCGGAGCGGTGCTGAACGTTGTGCATTATTAGTTGATGTTTACTATCTTAGTGTTCCGTTTCGTTTCAAAGGTGGCGGCGGAGGTGGCGGCGCCACTGTCGCAGGCGCGTAAGGTGACCATGGTGTCGTGCGGTGGCAGCGAAGTGGGCGCGGCCAAGCTCACCGGCGAGGTGCTCAGCATCGTGCAGTGCATCCCTGACCTCGTCAAGGGTGTCACCGGAGTGGACATCTCTAAGGCCAAGGTGCGGATCACGCAAAGAAGGAAATGACATCATTTATTCCGCCTGCGACACTACAGCATATTAAAGCTTACTCTAAAATTTATTAAACAAAGTATGTAATTAACACTATCGTCTCACAGTTCTGTTGCATATTTTCATTGGGCAGTACTACGTTATGTTGACTTAAAAATCAAGAAAACAATATTTATCATCACTCACGGGCTTTGTTTTGTCTATATTTTTTTAATACTTCTCGAATGATCTATATTTTTTTTTTATGTTATTCGTGTTCTTGTCATCGTTTATATTCACGCTTTCACTGACTGGTGACATGACTGGTGATATTTTAAAAGAACATTTTTTTAATCAACAGTATTTGTACAGAATCGTGGTTAATTTCGTTTCGTATAATATTCTAGCACGACAACGTTGTTTGTTACGTGTATAGTCTATACATACATTATTATCTATATTCAATATCTCCTTACCACGTCAAAAACAATGTCGCCGTGTATATCTGAACAAAGATAACATTATCTTAATATTCAGTGCTTAGACATAACATCTGTATACACTATAGAAAACATGCTACAAGTAAATTAAGTTTTGAGAGAAATGTTTAATTTTAATAGTTTATTATCGCAATAGGCCCACAGCCCATTCCATGGTGCAACGTGGGATTACTGCACTGCTCTGCGCGGCGTTTCGGGGACATAGGTCCTGTTAATTGTAACTTGTTATTGTCCCTGTACGGACACATCGACGGAGCACCGTACAGCGTTGCGCTACAATTAAAATGACGTGGAAGATTGTCGAGGCAGCTGTACAATGCGAATGTAAAATGGACGCAGGTGCCGAGGGAAACCAACACTCACCTGTCTCGATCAAATTAATAAGGTATTATCTTATGGGCACGTTTGAAGTCTACGCGTGCGTGTATGAAGAGAGTGATGAATGTGGAAGAGGCACGGCAGGTCTGTAAGGATAGAGATGTTTGCCACTCGGTGCTCTCTGCCTATCTCGTAAGGGACCTGGCGAGAAGATATGTATATATCTAAAATAACGTACTCACATGGAACATTCCAGAAATCTGTTATCTATCCGGTCAGAGATTGCGTGTCTCGTATTTACTTTACCTATTATATTATTTAAGATTATATGATTGTGTGTGTATAATGAACTTTGCGATAACCGCTACGTATTGGTTGATTATTCTTAAGTCTCGTCATCTAGTTAACCGATTTTTTTTACATAATAACAGAATTGCGCATAATATGCACTATTCCCTAGTGGAACGTAAACGTAACTGGTGATACGTGGGAGTGTACTACCCTCCTCTGCCTACCTCTTCGGGGATAACAGGCGTGATGTTACGTTTTTTTTATGCACACCGTGGAACTTGTTCTTCGACCTGAATGACCGCAAATTGGTTGATTTTATAGTAGTTTTATAAAGTAAACCACATCAAAGATCAGATCGATACATGAAAGTGGTAAGCAATATGTTATCTATTTGGCACTAAGACAAATTAACGCTTGTATTTCCCCGAACGGAGTGGGCAGAGAAGTGTAGTAAATACTCTCAGTTGTCACCACTTAAGTCATACGTGTTCTGTGTAATGTGGGGTGAGCCCATTGCAGTACACCATACGAGTACGTATTGGCCGTTAAATACTTGTATAGTGTAGTAAATAAATAATATCTTATTTACATAGTTTTCACTTCATTAGTTTAACCGTACTTCTATATTTTATTGTCGACCGCAACATTGAACGCTCATAATATTTTCGTTTCGCTATAAACATACAAACGTGACAACCGCCGCCGCCTGACCATATCGTATTACCCAGTGTTCCACATAACTGTTCCAATGGTGCCATATAAAATGTTACCCGAACAAAGAGCATTGTATGATTGTATGGATAAAGGTCGACGCAGCGACGACTCGCGCACGTGTTGTCTTGATTCGCCTCGTAAACGGCGATTCGTTACGTCGTCGCTCACGGTTGTGCACGCTTATATGCCGCCGTGAACGCTTCGTTTTCGCTTACGACATTACAGGGCGTGCAGGACCACGTTACCGTGAGTGGCAATGTACGCAGATGGACACTGACGTTACGTTTTCGTAGGGGAAATTGTCGGAGAGATGCCCGTGTTTGATTAAAAACTCTGATAACACCGCTCTCGAAAAGCGATGTATTATCATACAATTCGAGTACACAGTAGAGTTAAACTCGTTATAAATGATTATGGGATATATTTCGTTTCTACGTAAATCTGCTTTCTTTGAGTGTGCTCGTGACGAATATTATTATTTATCTTAGGACGACAAATTAACATCGAGGTTCATTCTGTTTTTAAAAATGGCGTGTTTTTTTTATGTTTCATTTCGTTCGTTCTCTGGCCTAAAAAATTTACTTGAGGAGAATGAAATGGAAGCGTGATAATGCGTACGTGGAGACAGGGACGGACAATATTTGAAAGTAACTTTAAAATATTAATTCATAAATGTGACCACTGGTTTTATTATTCACGTGAAAAACCTGGTTTTACTTAATTTTATTATAGACCATTTCATTCCTATACAAACACGGGTCATCGCTGAGAATGACAAGGATAAAATGCTATAGTAAATTTTGTACGTGAACGAGGTGTTTATTTACATAGTTAGATGTGCTCTAATAACTGGAAATTCCTTCTTTGGTTCTATTAGTCCGAAATCTTGTTTGCACTCCGATACCTTCTATGTCACATACCAGCAATGTTACCAGTCAGTCACGCAGGTCTCGAGTTAGAAGTTATGTTATATATATATATATAACGTCACACGTTTCTTGATTTCACGTTATACGTGCGATATCGTAATACATTTCATTTAATATAAATAATTGCATTTATCGATTGTGTTTTAACGTATAACAATGGTACATTTTTCTCCTCGTTTGTTTGAAAGTGACATAAAACTCGTACAACTCGTATGATTGAAAATATAACTAAATGTTTATAATTTCATTGAAATATCTAAATATTCACAATATAAATAAAAAAAATACATAAATATTAATAATACAATTGAAAATGTAATGTGTAATTTTAAACCTAACATAATGATGAATATTAAACGTAACTGGTGAAACGTGGGAATGTTCTACATTCCTCTGCCTACCTCTTGGGGGATTACAGGCGTGATGTTACGTTTAGTTAATTACATACTAATGGAATTACAAGGAAATGAGAGGCGTAACTTGCAAACCTGCTCTCTAATATGTTTTTTAAGGCACTTCTTGAAATCTGCTAAGCTGCACTTATCTAGCGTACAGTACTGTACGGCCTTGATATTTCTCATTCTGGTAGTGGTACAACTAGAAGGAGCTATGATGATGATACAATTAGCAGGGGATTCGTTATCTGATTCGTTATTTAAAAAATTAATTCACAGTACACATTGCGATTTTAGATTCGTGTGAAAATATACCAAGACACGTCAATTCGTTGCCCATGTGCAATACTGATGGACGGTGTAAAATGCAACGCCTATTGAATGAAGGTATTGAATGAAGGGAGAGTTAATATTTCATTCGCGTCACCGTGCCACAGGTAGACACGCCACAAACACTATCCACTCGCCGCGTCCATTAAAATAATGTATCTTTCGAAATGGCGCTGAGTTTTAAAAGATATCGGAAACTTTGATAGGCAAAGGTGGAGCTGAGAGCGTCTTCGATCACGTGTTTATCTATTTCATTCGTTCCTTGGGCCGTGATAAATTACGTTCCACGGACGACAGGGCTGCCAATTGTGAATGGACGGTTAGCGTATTGTTTTGTTGTTCGAAATTCAAATATCGTGTTCGTTAAGTTGGCGAAATTGTTTCGATTTATTTTTGTATACGATGTTATAGGGGGTTCAGATGTATTTTCTTGTCTCGTTTTAACTGTCAAATTAATGTTTTATAATTATATGTCACTTGAATTTTCAAATTCTAAAATTTGTTGCAAAATAGCTAAAGGCGCGATGAGTGTGATTATTAAAAACAGCATCAAATTCCATTGAAAAAAAAAGGACCTTGTCATAAAAACCTTTAAAAGTAATAATAACAGATTACACAAAAACTTTTTTCTGTGTTGCCAGTACGAACTACATATTAAATTACACTAAAAAGCATGGCGGCACAATCGGGGGCGTTATCTTGGGCATTGGTTTTTTTTTAAATAAAACCGCGCTTCGGCTGTTTCCGATTGCGACACTGCGATTAACCTACGCTAATTTGAGTATGGGACACGCGAGACGGCCATTAAAATGTGAATTCGATTGATAAAGTGCGGATAGCCTGTGTCGGTCACCACTAGCTTTCGCCGATCTAAGTGTGTAATCTTATTTAAATAAAACGTTGCGACTTGTACGTGTAGGTACATTATAAGACAAAAAATGTATAAGGCAGCCTGCTTCTATACTAGCATTAGCCAATATGGCGGTTTACACGATGACAATTTAAACCTAATTAAATTGAAATAGAAAAAAATGCACAACATAAATGTCTACATTGAATTTAATTTTTAATTTATTAAAAAAATCTTTATAGGTAAATGTATTGATTGTTTATATCCAACTAAAAAAAAGAAAATAATATATTTTATAAATTTATACGTGGGACTTGGTTTGATTTCATAGAACTCTGACGTCACAACAGCGACCAGTTGGTGACTATGTTTAAAATGCAGATTCCCGCATCAATGGCTGTAGAATGTAACGGGACGCTGGCTCGACACGACACCTGTATGTGGCGGGTGTGTGTCAGTTGTCTATGGATCGCGATCCCCATAGAATTTTTATTTCGGCAGCTAATGACCAACATAATTGAATCTTCAATCTGTCTCATAGAATTGCATAAGCATTACTAATGTAACTTTTAATAAATAACTTATAAATAAGTGTACATATCAATTTACGAACATTGTATTTTGCAATAAAAATTATTAGTGCTCTAAGCTATTTTGTATTCAGCATTATGCCGTCGACAGACAATATACATATACCCTCAACAAAGTTACTTTTTAAATCATGGTTCTTAAAATTCCCGAGCGCGCATTCCTTGCTCAATTTATTTTGGATTTAGCGCTCGATTCGAGTTTGTATGCGCGTTTAATCCGACGAACATTCCAATTATGACCATCGCTTGCTTGATACACTTTGTGCTTCATCTACACCGAGCTAAATGCTAAATTTAAAACAAAGTCTTTGTACGTGTACCTTAATCTACACTGCATACTCTACTACATCATGTACTTAGAACAAAAGTAGTAATGGATGAATAAATAGGTAATTTTAAACCTAACAACGGAAAAAAAAATTACAGCCGAAACAGTTGAACATTGGCGAAAGTTGTAAGATACTAACTCATACAGTGTTCTTAATTCAAAATAATATTAATGTGGCGTTAATTTTGATAATTTGACAGGCTCAGGGGACGTTGACGTGCGCGTAAACAAACATGGCAGCTTTTATCGCGCGATTTATTGTTATTCTCGATAAATATATTTTTAATCTCTACCGATGTGTGTATTTTTAATCTACGAAACGTTTAAATTTAGAAGTGGAACAAATTGTGTGGTCTTTGTTGGGGCTCATACAAAGTGGTTTTTTTTGTCAAAATGAATGCCAGTATTTAATTTTATTAGTAATTACTGATAAAATTAAATATTTACTTAAACGATAACAAGACGAATTCGTCGAATAAGAATTTCGTTCGAAATCGTATTTTATCGTATCTTAACTTGAACTTTTTATGTAATATAAAAAATAAGAACGTTTCAAATACAGACATATAAAGAGTTAAATTACGATTCCTAGATCAAACTCCAGCATTTTCTATTTAGTACCTAATTGTTTTCATAAAATTTGAAATGTACCTACCTATTAAAAACTCTATTATAAATAATAAAGAGTTAAACTTCAATTGTTAATTTGACCTTACCAACATTTAAATTTCTTGATTTACAGAATACCTAAATAAAAATAAATCTCACAAGCGGGTTATGTGTACAATACAATTAATCTTAACTGAGCTGTAAGTTACAATTTATCATCGTCTGAGAATATTCGATTTCTTTCACTTACATTGAAATCGAATCCTCTTATGAGTGCGTGTATTTATGTAAGCCTAGTAAGTCGCTTATCAGCGTGTGTCGAGCCTTGAAGCGCGCAGGCGGTGTGGTCCGCAGACGAATCGCTGCGAAACCGGATAAACTGCCATCGTCTTTGTACATTATGTAACAATCTTAATCTTTGCGACTGTCTTAGATTAAGCCTAAAACTCGAACTCAATTGCCTTGATTACTTACACCGCGTTATGTTTAAGTCACTTCTCAGACAGCTATGAGCGAAACTTCGTCGATTACTCTCAAAGTAACGCCCATATGGTAGTGGTTTATTAAAATTGCAGAGTATTTTTTTTAAGTTATCGTTCTGTTTTTTGTCTCTAATTATTTAATAAATTAATATTTGTAGATGGTATTATTGAATTCATACGGTAATATCAATTAGAAAGGTATATTACACACGAGCCAACCGAGATCCGTAGGAGCACATGCCTCAGCCGGCAATTCATCACTCCAGCAAATTAGTTCGCGCGCCCACCGCAGCGGCCGCACGGCGCTGCTGTCGCACTCATTAGTGGTCTCGGCGCTCGTGCCGCCCCGGTATCTATTTTAAATTTACACCCCAAAACCAAATACAGGAATATAATTAATATCTGAAACGTATTAACAGACGACCGCACGCCATATTTATCAGCGCACGTAGTGATTTATTGCCAATATATTCCTATAGTCGCCATTTCCTACCTACATAGCCATCATACAAATCAATTTACGGCTCATGTATAAGTAAACAGAATATTATCCAGAACAAAATTCAAAATCATAACAATGAAAATCGGTTTCTATGAAAATCGATTGTATATTTTGTATTAGTAACTTAACAAACAATTTTTCGCAAAGTTTTAAAAGTGAGCCATAATAACGAGAAATAAAAATATAATTTATGTTGCGAAAGATAAAAATGATTACGGTAGATAAAGTTTAGTAATTAAAACGGTAATTCGTAAAAAATACTTACATATAAATTTCCAGCTTGCGGGAAGTGTTCGTCCTGAAGGCTTTCAAAATCCATGTCCTTCATAGAGCGGAAACGCTGCTGAAAATTCATCGATAACGGTCCTCTGAGCGCCGGCGTCACTTGATTTTACACATCATTTGCTCTGCATCCATGTCATGGTGACGAGCGCACCATTAGCTCTAGCACCGCGAAGTCCAACAACGACTCTGAAAAAGTTTTTTCAGTAAACTTATGTACATTTGAAACGATTTAGACACATTACTAAGTCTTTTATAGGTTTTTCCTTTTATCAGTGACCAATATATTGATTTCTACTTGCCCTTATATACATTTGTCAGTGTCTAACTACGAAACCAAAGATTGTGGGTATAGTTACTAGCTGCACATAGCAAGGGCTCCGCTTAGTTTCCGATCAGTTATCAATTTGTGAGTTGGTGTAAATTATTAATATGATTGTTATAGTGTAACAACAGCAGGGCTCAAAGGTCCAAGAGAGCGGCGCCGCGCTGAATTATGTCGGGTTCAAACCAATAACTTGCGAGCGCTTGTCCCCGGCGTGCAGCTGGAGAGGCGGGTGTTTAATGCGGGATAAATTCGGCACACGTCAGCAATCAGCTCAATATGGCGCCGGGACTATTATCGCGATTGGGATAGCCGCCGCTCTGTCTTCAGTCGGGGCTCCGGGACCAACCCTTTACTGATATCTACATAAAGGTGTCGGCACACTTTGCTGTCCTCTCAATAACACCACCAACGTGTAGGAATGTAATGCTTGCCTAATATGCAATATGCAGTACTTTTTCCTGACCGCCTATTGCCTAGTACGATATACAATACTTTTTCCTGGCCGCTTACTTTCCTCATCCACTCTGGCTTGTCTGTCAGAAAATGCCGTTAGGTACAAAGTTTGCTCCGTGTTACAACTTTATTGTAAGGTGTTACATCGGCTCTCTGGTCATCAAAACATAGTCAACCAAATTCACAATAAAATAGCCATGTAAAAATACTAAGAACGCTCTTCTTTTAATAATACTATATTTTGATAAATGTGAATAGGTGAGAACAGGATGGATATTTTGTAAAACAACACCTGTTTGAAAACGCTTCCGCCTCACCTCCTCCGTCGTCATCGCCGGTCCCCTGGCCCGCCGCGCCGAGTGTTTTGCCACCATCTGCGACACCTATATTTACTGCCGATTTGTGCCGTTTCAATTAGAGCCTAATTAGTCACCGTCCATTATGAAAAATTAATCTCGCCCCAACACGAGTGCAAGCCGAGCACAGCGCGCGATGTCGCTCATGAAGTTAGGCCTGTGTTTAGCAGCCGACTGAGACAGGGTGATGATTTGAATGCGATCTGAAATACTGAAACTATGACATTTCAATGGCACAGGTGTTGATGATTGTTATTTGATTATTTTGGATATATTTTCAATAAATTTTCCTTGTGTAAGACTACCTTATCGACTTAGTTAACGCATTACTTATTAAATAAGGTTTCACCTGAACCACGACATTGTTTTACATTTCTCTCACGTTAATCGCAACTGTAAACTTCTAATTAAATGTCCCACTCATAAATATCTAAAAATCTTCATCAATATTGCACACATGTCGAACCTTTCTCCAACTCTGTATTACAGCGATCGTAAAACTGTAAGCGCCCGATGGAATCACGCACCGTGCCTGCCCTAAACAACATAATACTAGTCGGAGTAGTCGTCAACTCCCCTAAACTGTGCGAATAAAAACAGTGAGAATCGGACCCTAACAATTAGCGCGCGGGCACCATGTGTTGCGACGCGACGACGACGGAAGGTCGAGAAGGTCGAGGGTCGAGCCTCCGGTGGCGATATATCGCGTAATTACACCCACCGGCCACCAGGCGCCCAGCGGATTAAGGCACACTACTTAAAATTAAGTATTTGTCGTGAACATAGCCCGCTACTTACAATTTTACGCCCATACTACACATATATTAGTATGCGGATCGAATCCAAAACAATACAGGTGAAAAACCAAATGGAACCTTCTCGAATTTCCATGTTAGGGAAGCGTGAAGACCAAAAATTAATGGACATTCAGATCTTGATTAAGTGCACGTGGATGAAATGAGGGTATGGAATTACAATATGAGACAAATTTACTAATACACATATCTAGGTATATGTGGATTATTTATCTTTTATGAAATATCAGAATTTAATTGTATACGTATCATGAAACACTGTTCTTACAAATTCCAGTCAAAACCGCTTTATCGCCTTGACACAGTTAGTTACAAGCACGTTGAGGTCGGATGTTAATCATGAAGACATTTCAAGTGTATATTTACACTGTCACGTTCGTTTTCCTGTTACAATGACGCACCCATCCTCCGTTTAATTTCAAAACGGTCGGAGGAAATTTGCGATAACACAGATATTATTATTCGATACGCAATTTAATGTACCGATCCTACCTTTTCCAAGAAAGCAATGATATTAAATTACATTCCAAATTTGAAAATCGACACTAGAGCTTTTCATATGACGCACGCATCTCCAATCAACGCGCATTTCGATTCGATTTAATTACAAAATTGATGGAGGAATTGTCTAATTCGATAAACAAGCAACATAACGCCTTCCTTTCGACCCGTATGAAAAAATCGTCATTCCAAATGTGAAAATCGACACCGCAGATAGGAAGCAAATAAATGGAGCCATTCCGAGCATATATTATGACCCAATCTAAGTGCGCGGAGCTCATAAGCGCAATATTAGGTGAGGATAACGTGCCGACAATAAAATCACAATACGTAATATCCTCAACGGTCCTTATTCTGACCGTCCTCCACTCCTGATCCCCCGTTATAATATGTACTGGTCACACCTATAATTGCCTGATTTAGAGCAGTTTCTATGCGTCGCCGCGGACGTTGGATTTCGTGAAAAATATTTATTGGCCGCCAAGGGGACTAAGGATTAGTAGTCTCGTACGTGATCGAGTTCCCGCTTTGTTTTTCCCGATGCTCCCGTTTTTCCTTTGGGCACATGAGTTGTGTTCGGTGATCTTTATCGGCGTTATTCTCGCGCGCTTTGATTAACGCTTCTCGTCTTATTAAATGCTGTCACGTTAAGGTTTCTGTTCAAGATGAAGTAGCGAGTTGAACTGAAGCAAATTTGAAGCTAAAGCTAACGTCGGCGTCGTTCCTATTGCCAAGCCAAGATGGAGGTCTCGATTGTTAGAAACTCGATGGTGCATTGGGTTTCATGATTATGAGTATTTCTTCATTACTATGTAATGTCTAGTGATATAAGTGTGTTTATGGAAATGTAGGCACATATGTTTGTAGTTAATAAGCTGTTTTGATACCATAGCACACATTATGCTTTATTTCAAATCCTTGCCATGTATGAGTTATCCTAAGTTTCTGCTTAATTTAGGACTTGATTATTATCAAAAAATATTAATTTATCTTACATGTCGCATTGAAGACCTGACATAGGATACACTACTACGCGCAGGGATACCACGCTGTCACTTTCCTAACACAGTCGTAGCGCGTGTTAAAACGTCTATTAATGATATACGTACTACATATTTTAAGAAGAGTGGTTAATTTCGCAACAATGAAACATCGCCAAGCCACGAGGGCGACACGGGAGGATATCTCGAGACATCAGAACGCGATCCGTCCGCCTGTCCGGAGTGGATTTACCGGGTTTTGCGGCATTCGTACCGGCCGCTGAGTTATTCACCCTTTGTTTGTACGGCCCTTAGATAAGGGCGTCGATTACAAATCTCCAAGATTTAGATAGGTGACGCGTTCTCGGATGCCTTGCTGTGCACAGTGCCCTTTTTGATAACGCTGTCCAAACACAAAGAACCACATTTAAGTATACGTCATCATCATTGACACGAGTCAATTCTCAGAACGAGGACGCTCAAGGTCGCACTCTTCCCACGCTATCCGATATCATCATCTTACAATCTTACAATATTAGCGATAATCCAGGCAACAGCTAAACTTGAAGCGACATCACACGCGGGAACAAATTTCGCTGCTGCGAACTTACTCGTAATTCATAGCAAACAGTTTCCGCGCGCTGGTGTAATGAAGCCGCAAACTGACGGAAAAACAAGTTGGTAATAATGAATTATACGCGGCCGGTGGCCGGCGCTCGGCTGTTTTGTCGCGCGCCGACCTGCCGCGGTGACCGTATTCTCCCACTTCGCTAATATGTCGTAAGTTTTTATGTGACGCGTTTGTTTTTCCTTTCATTTCCACTATTTCAATGATCGTGCTGGCGACAGGGTTTTCGGCCTTATCGGGAAATATTGTATGTGAGTTGTTGTGGATGTTGCTGTTGTTGTTGTGTGTCGTCAGTGGAAGTGACGTTTATACTCGTATACGGTTTGACATATGATTGTTAAGTATTGGTTATATTTTTCTCGTTGTTATTGATGTTTTAATTATTTACACCATGTGAAAAGAAGATTAGCGTAAAGCAGCAAGAAAGCAGCGCAGGCGGTGCGAGAGGTCGTGCTCTGAGATCCCCAACTCGCATGCTCAGCGTGGGGATTATGGGTAAAAACCTCTTAGAGGAGGCCTATGTCCAGCAGTGGACTTAGGCTGATTTTGATAAATAGAAAAGATAGCCGCTTGACGTGATGTGTTTTTTGCAGCTCACAGACACTTCTTTCACATAGGTACTGCCAACTAACCGTTCTATAGATAGAACCTGTAATAATCAAACAGCTGAGAGACTCGCATATATGTATGTACATTGCTAAATACATATTGTTATTATCTACATATAGGTAATTTTACACCCAGACACCAAACAAGTACGAAATCACATCTCATCACACAAATATTTGTCGTTGAACCCATTACCCGCGCCACGCTTAACGAAGTATTACATATGATGGACTGTTGCAAGTCTAGAACATTAAATTTTTATACTGTAAGTCGTTATTTATTGCCTTTTATCGTGTTTCACTTATAAAGGTTATGTACAATTTAGTTGATATTAATGAAATACCAATCAAACAGTAACAGGCGCTCAGGCCTTAGCAGGAGCTTTAGTTCCACTGGAGCAGAACTATCTGCGGCTTTATTAAAACTAATGCCTTCGTCTGGCGGCGACCACCGTCGGTAAGCCCTATCGCCCTCCTACTCTGTCCAATAAAAACTGCGGACTGCTTTCTACCGTTTTAATTCTTGATCATCGTATACTAGCTTGGTATAGAGATGATGTCAGTCTCCGGTACCGTCAGCGCATCCCAAACTCAAGCCGTATTTTCATAGTGTTGTTCAGGTTCCGGAACGCATTGAAAATGATAGCAGGCGATAAAGTCACTTCCCTGCCGCAGTACCTACTGTCCCAAGTCGGATCATATTATGCAAAATTAATTCATAATAATGATAATACGAGTATGCAGTTGTAAATTTGAAAACTAACCACGAGTATTTAACCGGTGAACATAATGTATTTAATTAAAGTTTAAGTAAGCACAGTAGTGCGAGGCAAGTTAGGGCGGGCGGACCGCGCGGGATTGGACCTTAATTAGGGAAAAACGGAATTTATCGTCCACCCTTACACTACCACCCTTACCTGTTTTGTTTGCAAGATATTTATAAATCTTGCTAATACTAATTATTAAGCATCTCCTGTGTATTAATATTTTTACCATCTACATATAAGTATGCTTAATTTAACTGGTTATTTACAACTATAACCAGAACCAATTGAATTAAGGACTCCTAATTGTCTGATGTTCGTTGTAACGATAAATACCACTTTTGATCTTTTATTTTAAACTTGACTCTATTAATATACTTGCTATGAAAACAGCAAGTAGTAACTTTAAAATGAAATGTTAATAAATATAGCTAAATGAATGAATGGATCACCCTTATATTTTACTGTAAATAGTTGATTTCAATAACGAATAAATAATAAATGGTACAATTAAGTTATAGTTGTAAGAAAAATTGTTTGTTTAAAGTACACTTTTTAACGATAATAACCCAGCATGAAAACCAAACCCTTCAAGATATTAACACAAAATGTATAAATCAAAAAATTAATATTAATATGGGAAGCTAAGAAAATACCTAAAAATACCCTCAAGTTAATCTAAGAAAATTAAAAATTTACCCTTCCTCTCCGTAAAATTGATACAAAGTAACATAAAACAGCTTACGTCCCGCAAAGTTTCGATCTGTGACACAGGTAAGTCCTCCGGGGATAGGGGTTTAATTAGGAAAAACGTTATTTATCGCCCCCGGTGCGCTTACGCGGTCCGTGTGTCGGTCTTCTTGTTGGTAGAACGCCTTTCCCGGGGTTACCTGTATTAGTCAGGTGTGCAGGTGGCGGCAGGCGAGTTCAGGGCTCCCTTCCACCAGCACCAATGTTGCACTAGTTCTGTAGATACGGGAAACCAGGGAACAGACGTATTGTATAGTGCAGACCACGACTTGGTAAATGCAGCGTAAGACGCCGTCCAGCTATTTGCAGTGGCTAGCAGTAGTTGGATGCGAAGAGACTTTATATTGGAATATATAGTAGCATGTGACTGATCTCAGATGATCGAACTTGAGCAAACTCAATCATATACTACTATATAGCTTTGCAGAGGACGGTAGAGGGCTGATTATGGAGACCATGATAGTGCATGAAAATAAAATAATGGTAGCTCCAAACATCTCATACGAACAGGCACCACTTACGCCACAATTCAACCAACGCATTTCAACAAATCGCATTTCAACAAACAGCGCTCGACAGACGAGCGACACGGTAACACCTAATAAATTATAAATGGCGCTCTCCTCTAAGGATCCACGCGAAACGTGGAATTCAGCCGTCGCTTATTTAATTTGCGTTCAGGTAATTAAAATCCGAAAAGTTGCGAGCGAAATTAAATTTTATTCTCGCAACGTAGCTCAGAGTTGGCTGCTCTTGGAGAGGCTTGTGTCGTGTACGCTGCCACGAGAAGCTAAGCTAAGCGCAACGCTTGGCGTCGCAAGATGAAAAGCGCTAAGTTTTAAGTAGATACAGTTAAACTATAACACCTTAAGTGATAAAACCTTTTCATTTTGAGAAAAGGACTACAAAGTAAATAGTGGATGATTATGATGTTATTGTTAGTGTTGTTGTTGTTGCGGACGATGACGATGTAGATCTTCAACATCTACATGAATACACATGAAAGTATACCAGCGTGATACTACCCAATACGATATCTTAAATGATTAATTCGTTGTCTAATCTAAACACAATTTATCTTAACCGAGATGTAGTTTTTCTGGGGCAAACAACGTATCAAACTCATTTAAAACAAGCGAATGACGGAAATGGATGTATTATAACAAATGAAACTCGATAAATTTGCGGCAGAGTTTCCAACAACACTTACACATGCACAGAAGTGTGACACGGCGTACGATTGTATTTTCTCGTTTCTAGCAACACAAATGAGAGACAAGGGCGTATCTATGAAATATATCACTCTTTAATTCGTAAAGCTACTGATATTGTATTATTTTTCCTTCTCGATTTTATTATTTGACTCGAATATTCGTATCGAAATATATTATCGCTATCGCATATCAGATCGATGTGACTGTCCTAGCGAGTGGCTTCACAAATGTATTTCACGGTGTCGAACCGAACCCTCAGAGGGCTCCCGAAACTACCTCGCGAACGTGTCCGACGGACTAAATTGCCCTTTTAACTTTTCCTATTTAGGGAAAGCCGGGAAATTGCACAATAATAATAATAGCAACAACAAATATCCCATCACCATGATGCCATGGACTTGGTACAGTCTTGTAAGGTGCTATCGAATTTAATGTTTTCGTAGAAGCTATAGGTAGGTACTTAAAGGAATTCGTTCATATTCGATACCAAATATTATAAATCTGCATGCAGTTTCGTTCAGACTAACGTTCATTTATTAATTAATTTACTCCTTCGTTCGTCTTTTATTCAGTCAGTCATTTACTCAGTGATTCAATCGTTCATGGTGTGTTCAAATGATCAACACAGACAAAAAACCGTGGTGAATGAAAAATATGCATGTAAAGAAAACATTTAATTTTCTTATCGTACATAAAAGAGGATGTACATAGTTCGTAGATGGCGTGGTCGTGGCGGCGAACGAGGTTGATAAAGCAGGTGTCGGGAGCTGTCAGAACTCCGTCATTATTTTGAAATAAATAGAATTTGTATAAAGGGAATGGTAAATTTATAATTATTATACTTTAATTGTCGTTTGTTTGATTTTTCTGGTAGGATAAGATTGTTTAACATTGTAATTGTTACTATTATTATCTAAAATAAAACTTTGATTTTTCAGAACAATACAATTTTTAATATTTAAAATTCCATGTAAGTTGAAGAATATTAACTTATATGCATAACTTGTGTTTTCAAACGGAGTTGTCCGATTGCGCATACGCAGATCCCACGCACTGCCCATTTCGAGTCATGTTCAACAACAGCTAAAAGTCAAAATGGACTATTTACAGATGGCCAAAGTCGTGATACAAGTATTTGTCACTCGGTTTATGTCACAATCCGTGCAAATTTTAATGGTTACCACGTACGTATGTGTGCCTATCCAATAACTCCTTAAAGATATAAGTTACGATTGGCGTCCGGAATAAAGATAGCGTTTTATGGTATCGCGCGGCATGTCGTGAAGGGAACAGCGTCAATACAGTGTACCTTTAGGATTACACACACCTTCTAAATAACACACACCTTCTAAATTACACACACACTTTCTAAATTACACACACACTTTCTGAATTTCACACAAATAATATAAGATTGTGTAATGTATATAATTAAATTTGTTTAACGCTAGCTGTAATTTCACATTTAAATTAATCATTCATTGTTGAATTATCAGTGGTTTTTTGCTCATAAGAGGACAAAGCGTAGGTATGACATAAAGTAAAGAACGACCGGGACCTGTTGTACTCTGACACAGGCTAATAATGTTGGTCACGATGATTGCAATTGCATACTTCTTGATAATTTTCTCTTGCCCCATGTCTTATTGTGGATAAGAGTCCAATCAAAGATCATTCCAGAGTCTGCAGACACGCTAGCGAACATAACATTATGAAACGTTGAAAGGTATCTAGATTTTTCTCACAATGTTGTCCTTGGCCATAGTAGCAAGTTATTCTTTAAAAAAAAAAAAAATATCTTGAAACATCTCTCCACACGTAAACGAGCATCGAAAGAGTTTTAATGAAATGGATGGTAAACTATTAATAAATATGCACTATATATTAATTTTTTCCAGCAAACACATAACAAATAATTATACTCGTCACTCAAATATTTGACCTGAGTGGAAATCGATCTGACAACCTCCTGTTTAGCAGTCCGATTCACCAATCACTGCGCCACTGGGCATTCGATGTAAGACTAATTTGACACACAACACATTGTGTCAGTTTTATGTTTCGTAAACAGACATTGAAATAGTCACAATTCGCCCCAAGAAGGGTACGTTGAAACTCAAATTTCATTACAATTAATCCAATTTGCATACCAAACGCATAAATCTCGAGTCGTATACGTATGTATTCATTTTTCGAATGCATCGAATGTAAAAGTATACAGGGTGTTAATACAGGAACGTTGCATTATAGCCAGTATATAAACAGATTGTTCTCATCCCTACAGTACATGGAATGTTTGTGTGAACAAAAATAAATACGAATATTATTTTTACTGTCTGTCGCGTTTACAAGACTGCAGTGCTGTAGTCATTTTAATATAATTCCATAAGGATAAGGTGTTACAGCTTTTTTTATGAAAACATCTTACGGCAGAAATTTGAATTTCCGCGCTTAATATATCACCGGTCATATATTACTTCACTATTATAGTTGAAGAAGAAAAAAAGTTTTACAAATTCATGAAAAGATTTTCATAGCTCTTAGCTGTTTCTGCATAATTAGGAAACTACATATTCCATATAAATTTTATTCACTGAGATACCTGAAGTCTTCTAAGCCGCATTCGGCTAACGTAAAGCACTATAATTTCAAACTCTTTTATTCTGAAATCATAATAAATCTAATACTTATGTGATAACCAATTACGACCGTATAATTTCAACAGCATTTTACACACATAAATCTAAGCAACCTGACTCTCGTCACGGGTAATTTAAAGTCTGTCCGTATGTGAACTCAGCTTAATCTATGCTAGTTTCAGTATCCCGGACACCCTGTAGCATTGTTCGACAATGCTCCTGTCATCCCTTAGGCAGCGGAATTAACGGATCGGGATCAGTTTTTATGATTTACGAGCGCCGGCGGCTTGTCGGGGGGATGAAGTTTCAAATATAATAACGCGCGTATTTAGGTACCGTGCCCGGTGTATGCTACGATGCAAATTATGCGACCCGAGCGCAGGGTTCGTTGCATTAAGTACTGCATTACTGCATTATAGTGCATTGTAGTATTGTTTTGTTTTGTTTGGATACGATATGCCATTGTACAAATGAGTGCATTGGTTAATAAATAAGAAAACATTTGTTCGTTTCTCGTGTCGATTGATGTTAAATATTTGTGCTGTATTACTGATGCCTCCGTGGCCACTGCCTACTCCGAAAGGGACCTGGCGTGATATGTCATAAATAATACTGAAATTCTAATTGTTCAATGCATATAATTGTTGTGATACGAAACAAAAATATAAAACCAAGTTGAAAATAATAAACATTGTCAGTAATTCATACAACTATTCAATACATCTCAACTAATTGAATATTATCAAAATTTTATAGTCAGACATAAATCGGGAGCCAAATGTCTGAGACATATTGTCGCGAGCGTTGCCATAACAATTACAACCGTCAAAATTAATACTGGCAAGCCGGCCCTCTCCCGCGGGCCCGCGCCGCCGCTCCCGACGGTGAAGAGTTAATGAACTAATCTAGATATTAACAATACATTAGTCGCATCGGACGTTGTAATTACGAGGGCCCTTCGCAGCCGCCCTCCGCTCCGGACGCCGTTTTAGAACTGTTCCAGTGAACCAGAGCGCTGATGATTTCGTAAGGGTCGCGTCACGTTACGCGCGTCTGAGAGCTCGGATTGTATGCGTGTAATTGGATTATGGATTTGTGTACTGTTGCCGTATTCCAGCGTTTTTAATACGGGGATTGTAATAATAATGAAGTTAATCACGCCTATAATTACCGAAGAGGTAAGCAGAGAAGTGTAGTACCTACACTAGCACGTTTGAACAGTTAAGTTTACGTCCCGTCATGGATTCGATGGTGAGTCTATTGCCATACACCGGGCACATATCCAGACTCTGAGCCGCTACTAGAAGAACTAAGTTACGAAAATCCAATAATAATAATAAAACTTATTATCAGAGAAATAATAATGTTTTACATAATGATAATAACAATATTAAGTATTACCGGCCAAGATAAGTGTGTTTTACGGTACTACATACATACATGGCGCACCTCCTAACTATAAGACACAAAAGAAAACAATAAAAAAACGCGTATATAACATAATAACATATTGTCACGCCTGTATTTCACCGAAAGGATAGGCAGATGAAGGAATATTAAATGATGTTTCACTAAGGATTTAGTATTAAAATTGTATGAGCCCGCGTAAACATTACACCACAAATAATTCATGCAATTTTTCGTTGTATCTAATCGTATTATCTAGCAAAGCTTTTGTTTTAGAATAACTTCGTCGTTCGCGTTACGAAAACTAGGTTACAACGTCCCGAGGGCGTTATTTTAAACATCTAGAAATTGATCTGTCAAAGACCTTTCTTTGTGCACGATATCGAGAACATGTTTAATTCTTTTCCACTTACACATTCGAATCGTTCGATATTTCAAATTGGAAAAATAAATAAACAGTAGGTACATGTACAACGCTAGTCTTTTATAACAAATTAATTTATATATTTTATTTCACATTTTCCCTCTTTCTTTTGACGTAGTGTTTATCTTTACATACGAAATGACATTTTTCATTACTTTGTACTTGAAAATTATCAATTACATCGATTATATATTAATACATACGTTTCTACGTTTTCTTCGTGTTAGTACAATTTGAAAAGTTAAACTTGCCGATAGACATTCAATCGTTCGATTTGTGTAGATCTATGTACTTTTGTAGCGCCTGTAAACGAGATGTAATTATTTTTAAGTGTTTCTCTACGACAGGTTGCTCTTGATATGTGTGCAGGCGCACTAATAATATATGAACCAACTATAAATATACTCAGTTCTGTTGGAAATTACTCGAAAACCTAATCGAATCACAAAGCAATCGGCCAGCATTCCGCGAACCGGCAAATTCATTGTGACAGTTAATTTTGGAAATGCACCACGCTCTCATAACACATTGGCCAAGTAATATTGCGTATAACATTCTGATATTTCGTATGTATGAAAGCGAGGTGTACATCATGTATAGATATTGTAAAATCTTATTTACTATTGATGCTATCTTTTTATATTTATGACAATATATTGAGTGTAAAATTTAAAATGGGAATGGGAGTGAGAAAGTCCTACATTCCTCTGCCTACCTCTTCGGGCACTACAGGCGTGATGTTACGTTTTAAATATAAAAGGAATTATGAAAAGTAGAATGAATGCGATACAAGTATGTATGAGGAGAGCGATTTAATAAAACCACGTATGCTCTGTAATGATAAATATATTTCGCTCTTGGTGCACTCTACCTATCCCGTAAGAGACATGGATCGATGATATAATAGGGTAATCATAAGAAATTGAATATGGCATTATTATTTCGTTTAAATTGCCATGTATTGATTTAGTTGTAATAAATATTAATTGTGATCGCTAACATAGCAACGTCATGCAGAGTTCATACAAACATGTTCTGAGTCTTGTAAGACTCTGCTATTATGCCTGTAAGCAGCACGCAAGCTGTACCAACTCTTATTTTTCATGATGTTATTCCTGGTTTTAGATATAAACTATACATTATAAGAATAAAAGTAAAATACTCCGATGTTTTTCTGTTGGATATTTTTCAATTGTATTTATCTGAATGTATATTAATATCACATTTTCTTCTGTTGCAGGTTTATCAACGCAAGACGTAGGATAGTTCAACCAATGATAGACCAGTCAAATAGAGCAGGTAACATTTTTCTTATACGACCATTAGATTCGTTTACAAATATATTACACTAAAGACACACAAACAGACACACTATCCCACATTCACACTCAGAGCCCAGCGCAACCCAGCGGAGCCCACCAGGGCCCACTGATCACGTATTCACCGCTCTCGCCAAGTCGATGACGTTGAATCGAACGCGTTTCGAAATTCCAAAATTGGTGACCGCAACGACTTTGAAGCCGAAAATTGAGTTTACTGACCGCCTTCATACAGTATGCAGGCAGCCTGGCCGCCTCCCGGGACACTGGGGCTTTTAGCGAGCGTCGGACACTTACGTATGTGTGTTTGTATGTATGTAGACATGGGTGTATGGACTGGTAGACGCTATTGACAAATGAATAAATTATTGACAGTTTCCTAGTACCCATACGCGTTCTATATCAAATGTAGATGGATTCACCCCACGTAGAAAACGCATAGAGTTTGAGCGAAGTGTTATTACTCATTGCAGAGCGAAGAGTGAAATATATATGTAGTAATAAATATTTTATAATAAAAATTCGTATACAATCGATTTGGAAAAATTAAACGCATTCTATAGATTCCAATTTTACACATCTCCTTATGCTGCTATAACAATAACAAATACATATATATTTACATAACAATCATATGCCACTGAAAACATTATACCTATCTATCATATTTTCTAAATTTAATCAGTACATACCTTCTTAATAAACATACCAAATTATATCAATATAAAAAATAAGACAATTTGCCATTCACGTTATCAACTTAACATGTCATTTATTTGCGTTACTTATAAAATGTTATATATGTAACATAATTTCAAATAACGTTTGTTATAATTTAATTAGTAACATGACATCACGCTTGTTATCCCCAAAGAGGTAAGCAGAGGAGTGCAGTAAATTCCTACGTATCACGTATAATTCGATTAGTGGAGTAATATTTTAAAATCTCCCTGAGGATTTATATTTGTGTGCAAGACGTCCTTGCGTGGTTTATTAATGGTATTAAACTCGTTTACTACAGTACCTTTATTATCCACATACGTAACATATAATAATTTGTCATTTAAACGTAAGCCCCGAGTAAAAGAATCGTTTGTGTAAAGAGCAACAGTCGCTCCAGCAACAAGCAGCGCACTTCCGAAGACGCGCGCGCCCGTCCATTTTCGTCAACAACATCGGATAGAATTACAAACGACCAATTCCACTTTTACTTTGTAATTGCAGCCGCGGTCCATAAAACGTTCCCCGGGCGCGGCACAAAAATTCCGCCCGGGGAAAGGGAAAAGAGAGCAAAAAAAAAAAAGGACGTCGCAGAAAAAGGGCTTACTCTTGCGAACGGAACGCAAGAAGGGTAAAAAAGAATAATGTCCGAATTCGTTGACCCGTCCCGAGCGATCCATCACTCTCCCCGCCCTCGCCGACAATCGGCGTGCGTACCTCACATCTAGATGTGTGAGTATTCTTTGCCTACACCGGATTAGATCTACTTACGTCTCGCAATTTTAGCACAAACATCCCCCGCCCCGGCCGCCGGCCCTATCGACGTTTTGTGATCTTTCAATCTCCATATCTCTTAGCTAATGAAAGCGATTCACCGTGATTTATATGAAACTACATCAATTCGCTTTGGAACGTTCTCGAATACGTCTTTATTCACTGAATTGCTTAGTTTCATGACTTAATTGTGCGGCGCTAAGGAATACCTGGTAACAAGTCTCACTGTTTTACTGTTACACGTTTATGACAGGATTGTTTATATCTTGTGTGACTGTACTGATCTGCACTAATAACAGCTATATAAGGCGACCATTTGTACGACACAAATGATAATTCATCTCGTCGAACGAAACACGAACGGCAACAAGGAGCCTCGTATAATTCTGATGCCAAAATACTTTCGTAATTGGTTTCCAATCGATATTTTCTCCTCATTACAAGCCCAATCGCAAACAACCGAACGGGGTTGGCACGACCGCGCGAGATGCACGGCGAACAGGGCCATGTCACTCGTGGGCATAACGTTGTCATTGGATCGACGACTCGCACACGCCGGGCCGGACGGCGCGGGCTAATGAATTTATTATAAGGGCATAAATTGCGCACTGATGCGACGCCATTACCGCGCGGAGACTGTAAATTACAATACGTTGGAGCGTTCGCCATCGCGCTATTTCCAACCAATCGTTTATTCAGCTTTTCGCGCGGATTAAAACGTGGTACTCGGGCAGTTTATTAAAAAAGGCAGTAACGCGCCTCGCCTCCGCAAAAATACGACTGCAGCGCCATTATTGCGCCATCAGCGTTAAGAGCTCCACGCTGCCGTGTTAAGTAGTGCCAGTTGTCCGGGTGGATAATGAAGCGATTATATCATCGGTAGGTGTCCTCTCGACCATATCGATTAGTCGCTAGATGAAATTTATCGTTAGTCAAACGTCAAGAGACGTCGGACGCAAACTGCGCGCACCATCGCCACCGTCACTAAAACAAAAAAAATCTCGACAAATAGCAGTAGATACAATCGGAATAAAAAGCGTGGATTGAGTTGTGGTTGCAAGTTCCCGAACGGGGAGTCGCACGCAGCGGGCATACGAAAACGGGCGGCGATTGGAAAGCGCTCTTGGCTCGCTGACCGCAGGAAATGCGGTGGCCATTTTCTTTAGTCGATTGCCAAAACAATTTTCCGTCTATCGTAGCCACCGGTTTTTCCATTTTCCGTCGTCGGCTAACTTGGCGGCGTCCGGCGGGATATTTTAGAATCCTGCGCCGGCATTATCAACCGACTGTTTAGAGTGCGACGCCGACGCCAAAACTCCGACGCCCGGTTACTTAAGACAATGGATCGACGAAAATATTTACAGCAAATACACAAAACTGACCACATTGTTTGTTAAAATGCCAAAAACTTATATCACAACGATTGTTCGTATGTAAATTTGTAGAGAAAACGGCAGCATGATGTAGAGATGTGAGAGCCACAGTGGAATACAAATTAAGGTCATGTCAAAGGTTTGAAAATAATCGAAAATTGAGATGCATAATTATGCAAACATAATAGATGTATAATTTAAAAACACAGAATATATTATGATTACCAACAGCACATAAAGGGCAGCGAGTGTAGGGCGAACAGACCTGAGAGTCGGGTAAGTGGAGCGTGCCTCCGTGCTCCAGACTCCGACAGGAAACAATAACGCTCCCGGAGCACGGTACCAGGAAACTATGATTTAGTGGGCGATAATCTTCGCGGATGTCCTCCGCTGCTATTGTACGGAGTAGTGTTGAGGATTTCGAAGGAAAATTATGAGTTAGCTACCGCCATATATCTAGGAGGTGTATAAAAAAACTTATTTGGAATATGTGCCAAATTTAATAAAAATGAAATTTAACAATACAACTCATTTAAATACCTAGAACTAGTAAGTCAGCAGCGCGTGAAACGGGAAACGCGTTGTGTAAAAAAGAATGAGTTCGCCTGAAGAGTGCTCAAAGTAAGCCTGAGAAACGTCGAGATAAAAAAAATGAAGTGAGAATGCCATCCGGCCGCGATGTCGGCAATTGTTAACGCCGGGCATTAAATATTCCTCAGCTGAGAATAGTGTTGCAACTTTTCCATGGGAAGATAAAATTGCAGTGGACTTCCTCGCAATGAATCTTGCTCAATGGTTTTTTTTCTATGATATATCTAACTATAGTTAGAATATAACTAAATACTCAACTATAATAGTAATGTGAATTAAATATATTTACTCCGAATTTTTTAACATCCAAAACCTGTGTACAAGTTTTTCCGTATAGTTGATTTTACTTTCATTAGCTGTCTCCACTATGCTAGTCCATTGTAAATCAGTAGAAGTCAGTAACTTACACGACCCACATAAACGCTAACATTTAAACTGCTCTCAAAATATTTTTCTAGATTTAAATAACATTAATAACTACAATTATATTAAGATTACTAGCGCCCAATTTTATTATCTCAATATCCATTCCAATATCCATCACGATTATATCCATAAATGCATATTATGTACATAAATAAGACATTAAATATTTCAACACAGGCAATAAGACTGGCCGAATATAAACAAATGAATCACAATGCAAAGTGAATGAAAAAAAAAGTACTTAATTATTGCGAATCGCAAGCAGTATCGACAACGGCGTTCGCCCCGCGCGCCGCGTTTGCGCGGGACTTCGCCGAGCAATGGCGCGTGCCACCATAAAGGAGCCACGGCGAAGGCGGAAATCGGCGTCTATAATGGACGAACACCATTAGTTTACGATTGATAATCCCCCATCGATATATCGCCGACGGAAGACATAACAGTTTTGTGGTAAAATTGAGCGCATTCAAACAGCGAACTCGACGACGAGGACAGGGGGCGGCCATTTTGTCATGTCGTAATTTTGCGCCATCAAAAAAGTTGTAACGAACGCGCTTTACTGTTATTGCATACCTATATTTTGCTGTTTTGCATATGACGATATTTTGTCGAACTAAACAAATCGGCCATAATCTCATTCCACCCTATCATGAAACTCAAAGTTAAACTGAACGTAGACGTATAAACAACTTGTCAATATAACTTCTAATTCTTTCATGGACAAGATTCGAGCAAAACAGGCTTTCCGTGACTATACTAAGTTATGAATGATTTTAAGAGCCAACCTACATATTATAGTGAAGGAAAACATTATGTGGAAAACTACACTTACTATATGTACTCTAGGGTATTTGGAAGCAAAAACCTCCTAGTTGAGGAAATATATTTTCAAACATTGGAATAATAAAAGGGTTAATGATGATAACTTTTTATTTCGTTGATTGGATACGTTGACTGCCTCGTTGGTCGTGTCGGTTGCAAGCGCGACTGACGATCTGAGTTCAAACCCCGGATCGGGCCCTATTGGATTTTTCTAAGAATTTTTATTTGTCGCTCGGAATCTGGATTTGTGCCCGGTGTATGGCATTAGCACTCACCCCGTATTCCATGGTGGGGCATATGCCCCCAGTCACCAGAAGCCACCAGTTACATATATACATGTTCCACAATCCCCTGCCTCCCTGTTCAGATATTACAAGCGTAATGTACGTTTGTTACAATTGGATAATACAGATTGGACAAACAAAATCGATACATATACACATATAGTTATATGTTTAACAATACAATACTTTCATCGTTTAACTCACTTCAACTGAGAATTTTTTCGTCATATTTTTTATCATTTGTAAACGATAATAGAAAGCGGATTCACTAGTAGTATGAATGGTAGTCTGAATGCGTAGATTTAAGCGTATGTTTTCCTATCAATTGGCCAATAGGAACAATACCTTTTAATAACTTACATGTGATCCTTTGATCCCCAACTGAAGCTGTATTATAATGGTCAAAAAGCTGATAGACATATGTACATACAAACATATATACATTTTTATATCATCACATATATAAACAGAGATACCAGAGTTCCGTGAATGGCCATTAAATAGGGCGCTAGCAGGTCGCGGTACGGCGCGGCCAGCTTAGGCTCGGCTACATGCCCTGGCTGCCTACGGGTTGCAGCGTGCTTGGTGCGAGGAACCATGCATGCCCAGCGTGGAAACTATTAGCAAAACCCCCTTTAGAGGACGCCTACGTCCAGCTGTGGGTTTTGGACGATGATGATGATATAAACACAAAAATAACCTTTCACACTCAAACACAGGACAAAGAATCGTGCTTAGCACATACATATATACATACATATTTATCCAACGCGTATTCTAAGACACAGCAAGCAGATTCATTAAGCACGAGAACAATAGAGCAATCGAATACACTAAGTATCTTAACAGGAGCTGACACGTAAGACAAGACCGCTCACCCAACGGCAGGCCTAATTAACCGCTCAGTGTTCTACCCGGCAGTGTTCCCGCACGCGGGGCCGAGCGGGGCCTACAGTCCGGAGGCCACGATGGGGTACATGATGGACGGCCAGCAGATGATGCACAGGCCGCCCACCGACCCGGCCTTCCACCAGGGCTACGCGCACTACCCCGCCGAGTACTACGGCCACCACCTTTAATGTGCGAACTTGTACATGTAAGTCATATTTCAAATTTTGTAAGAGTCGTAATTATGTATATATGTACATACATATTAAATATGTACTTATCAATATAATTTTTAATAGCCAAATTGTAGTATAAATACAATTTGCTCACGAGCAAAAGACGCATGGTAATTTTTCATAGCGACCCTTTAAGAGATGGCACATGGGGTGAAAGAAAAAAATAATATTTCCATGTGACGGGAATCATACAGTTAAATAGACTAGTTATTTAAGAAAATATACGAAAATCGTTGAAAAGCGAATCAAGAAAAGGAGGTTTAAGTGATCAGTCCCATATAATTGTATCTACTATTGGAACATCCAACATTCTGCGTACTGAATATGTTGGTTAGGAAGTGGTAATATTCGTGACCACCTCGGAGGGCACTACCGGAGTCATTGCTGTGTTACTACAGAATTACAAGCAGTACTATTTCTAAAATGTACTCGTACGCAGTATTTAAAGTCATATCTAAGACAAAAGAGAAAGTCCAATGCCTCTGTAGTCACCTACGAATTGAACCTGGCACTGTTCGAGACTGCACCTGGCAGGGTATGTGATGACCTGAGACCGCGCGAAGTGGTGCCACTTATGAGAGGCATATATACAACAATGGATTTCTGTATGTACGTAATAATAATAGCAGAACAACAATATGGTACATATTAAATAAAACAAAAAAACGCTCGGCCAACATTTTCATTATTTGCAATATACCTAACTAAAATATTGCACCACGTACATATTATTATGTACACAAGTATTCTAAAAGGCGGAGGCTTGATTACAGTTTTCTAATTACGGCGAAGTGGTGGCTGGTGAGTGGTGCAGCGGAATGTATAATTTGTGCATCATTGTTGCAGATATGAATAACAAGAGTGACGTCGGCGCCGCACACGCCGCGCCGCCGCGCCGCACACGCCGCACACGCCGCGCGGCGCGGCGCGTACCAACAGGAGAACTATGCTAGATGTACATAAAAGCGAAACATTTTTGTAATATTTGAAACAGTATACGATCTCCTAAATTAAGATTTAAAAGTCAACTTTAATGTTTAAATTAATGTAAATTAACGCGAAGTGGACTCTGGACGCTGTATTATACGACTGGTGCAATCACCTTACTATATATAATAATAATAATAACGATATAATTAAATGAAAAAAAAAGGTTTTATCACACGGAAATATAGGAGCGTTGACGAATGTAACAATAAAAAACGGTTTGATAGTTATCGTATAAATATTTATAGCTAATTGTGTATTGTTATTACGTAAATATAAATAAATAATTGAATAGTTGTAAGTTGTAACTATCTCTGAAAGTACTGGGGTCGCAGTGGACGGACGGTAATAGATGGGAATTTTTGTAAAGGAATTGTGTATGTAATAGGTTACTTAGGTATGATTAACTTTTGTTATGCGCGGAGCGGGCGCGGCGGCGGCGCCGACCGACCCGACGCCGCGCGCTAACAGCGCGAGGCCCGACGCCGCGTCCGGCGCGGGTCGGCCGGCACGCCCGTGTGCGCCGGCCCTTATGTACTTGGGAACAACCATTGGAGGTTTAAAATTGTAAAATTTTACTTAATCTACTATTACGTTTCGATCGCATCACGTTTGTTGTTACCTTTATAATAAAAAAAAATCTGTTTTAATTCAATTATCGAATTTTAAGCATAACATACTCTCACGTAAGTCAATTCCCGATAAACACATTATAAAGTTTTATTGTTCGCGCAGTAGTTTTGTGATTTTTTGCTTTACAGGTGACATACATATCTTTGAAATATATATATATTTATTACATATGTATATTATTATTATTATTATTATTATGTATCATAATTACATAGTATATTTATTATGACGGTGATATTGATACGCGGATATCACAGTTACTCACCTTGCCTTGGTGTTCAATATTGTAGCACAATTTGTAACCGATGTATACGATGAATAAAAAAAAAATTTAAATTTTACAATGTTTAAAAATGCTACGAGATTTTTAGCAGTATATTTTTGTCCGAATACGATACGTGACAACGATCGCCCTTCCGCGTCAAATGTGGAGGCGGAACGTAAATTGTAACGCTAATTAGGAACTTATTATTAAATTAAATGTCAATGTCAACTTATACGAAGTGTAAACGTGTATTATCTCGACTGAACATAGATTTGGAGCTTTCAAATGTCGAATTTTGTGTCATTTCTTTTTTTTTCATTATTTTAGGCCAGCGTGTTTAAAATGACGATTGGTTGTGGCGCGCGTTTTCGTTTGTTTTTTTTATTTGTAAAATGAACAAAAGGAGAATAGTTTGTCCGTTCCGTGGAGTGCTATTATTAATATATGTGAATAAAGCACTAGATTCGTTTCGATTGTGTTATATGTATTTAGATTTTAATGGTTGAATTATATGTATGTATAATGTAACTACTGACCACGGAACCAAATATTTAGATATTTTTGATCCTCACAATATTCGAAGGGTAATTTCACATTACCAGCCTTAGCCATGTATACGATATGGGAGCTATGAATTTTGTCAAATTGGTCCCTAGCTGCGGTATAACTTTAATAGTTCAAAAGTTATCCCAACTCAAGCTTTATTACTAGTGTAATATCTACCATTGTCATGTTACGATGTGATTGTTTTCCTTTTCTTTTGGTCGCAACACTGATTTTTAGTGTTACCAATATTAAAAATCATGCCGAATTTTCTTTTAGTTATAAATTTAGCCAATAAATATGTATATTTTTATAAATATACACGTTGTTTTTTTTCTCAATTTTGCAAATAAACAATCGAATATTGTATAGGAGTTAGAAGTGAAAGATAAAAAAAAGCAATCACATCGGAAACGAAATCATTTTAGAAAAGATTTGATATCTTTTGTAAATATCTTAAAATATATACATCAGTATACAATCAGTGTTCACTTTACTTTGTATAAACCGTTTGTTTCTCAGTGAAGTTTCAGTATTAAATGAGAACTTTTTTTTGTGGTTTTTGAACGACAGTGGACATCAACACCGGAGTTTGTTAATATTACCCTATTTTATTGTTAATGTCATCTCGTGTAATATATTTTATTAAGAGGAAAGTCTTAAATAGTAGCTGTTAGGTATTAATGTATTAATTGAAGAATTTTATTTTGATTTTTCTCTTTATTATATGTACATGTACATTATACATAATGAGTTTGAAAGTCATGGAGTTATTGTAAATATAGCAACTAATACAAGATGCGTCTCTCAGCGACATGACTCAATCTATCTATCGATCGATCGACACTGAATACAAAAATGTTAAATATATATTTGTATTGTATAATTTCGGCGATATTACATGTAATACAGAAGTTAATGCAGATCGTCTGGTAAACAATGCGCAGGCGACACCGGATCGCTGACGGGACGTCGTGGAGGATGAAATGTGTCGGCATTATGAATGCTACGAATTGTGTAAAAAATATTAAAAACTAAAAAAAATATATATCGTTTCATTTTTGAATTTTGCAATCACACCTCTCCTTGTAATCAAAATGGAAAAGTACATAATGATTCATTTCAAATATTGAAATTAAAATTTTATTACACAAATTATGAAACCAATTGAATTGTGTTGAAAACAATATACGATTTAAAGACACCATAGCAAGGACATAAAAACTACACAAAAAATGTTTGTCATACAAAACAGACAACATTTTGTTAAATATGTAAATATCACATTTAGACAAGTTTCTCATCATTTTTGAGTAACGAAATTTCACCTGGTCACATTAAAAATTGTGCGTTATAAATAAATAAATGAAACTAAAAAGGAAATGAAAAACAAAACAATGTTATCAATAGTTGAATAGGGGCACCAGGCGCACAGAGCGGCGAGGCGGTGGGTACTCGGCTACGGCGTAGCTCGTAGCGGGCGGGACTCGAAAATGGCGGCCGACATTGAGTAATGGCACTCCGGGACGGGTCCAGTGACGCGTGCTGCAGGGCTCCCACATTGTTCCACTTACTTCTTTTCACTGTTAAAAACATACAAAAAAAATTCTATTAAATGTTTATAACATAACCAAACTATATATTCTGAATATGCTGTATAATTTCACTAATGAAAATAAAAGTTAATTAAAGATGAGACATGGAAAGTCTATTAATATTTAATGAGGGAAGCCTATTTCCAATAGTCGACTGAGGTCGGCTGATGATGATAATGTTGAATCTTTTTGAGTACCACGTCACGTTTTGCTAAACCACTGCGTATATCGTCACTGCACCTAGCCGGAGGGCGTCGTAAGCTACATCTGTGAAAGCATGGTCTCCATTCTAGAACACGTCTACTACTACGTGCAATTAATATAATTCCTCGATGTCTAAAAATATTTTAATATGTACCTAATTATATTTTTTCATTTGTATAATATATTTTATAACCATCATAGTAAAACACAATAAGATTGCATAAATACCTAGATTTATTTATTTTGAGACGTTAATTAATTGATGCGTATTTATTTGCCTTACAACGAATAAAACATTACAATTTGAATATCGAATATAAGAAACAGAGCTATTAATTATTATAGCTTAATATTATAGATTATATATTAGAGCTATTAATATTATAGGTATTAATATTATTAATTTATATTATAGCTAGCTAAGAATATCAATAAGCTGGGACATGTAACGTATAGCTGGTGAAATTTGGAAGTACCAAAGTCTTCTGCTAACCTACTGCGCTTCGGAGGAATATAAGCGTGATATTATGTTATTTTTCATTACTGACTGTCAACAATTTAAAGTTATCATTGACAAAAATTTGCTACACAACTGAGTGTGTGTTAATGATACGTTCAGATTCTCTTTCTATTCGTTATGTAAACATTTGTCCAGGGTTGACAAATAACAAAAACCCATTTTGAATAGAACAAAAATTTTAAATACAAAAATAAAACATTTCATTGTACACAGAAAGTCACACGCAGCCCTGGTTTTTTCCTACAACGGAGCAGTAAGCAACGCACCGATTGTATCGCTCGCGGATGCTCGGAGCGGCCCATTTGTCAACCTTAGCCCCCTACTCCCCCCACACCCCCAGCGACAAAAGAAAGAGAACTCCAGATGAAACTAAAGCTATGCCAATTTATGTGGCCCTGGTAACACGATGTGTGACGGCGCTCGCGTAAAACGAATGAAAAAAACTAACGTCAACTTATATTAGAAGCCAGCTTTCAGCCGACGGTACAGGAAATTCTTTAACAAGTGTTGGAGACCTCTCCTCGCGGGCTTCGATCGTTCATTCTAAATTTAACACGATGAAAAATATACAGAATATTTGGACCGTGCAAAATACTAGTTATTTATTTAACCCCCTATTTGGCATGTGCAACGTGTAGTACCTACACTCCCACGTCACCAGTTACCTACCATTATTATATTTTTTTTAATAAAAGATCTGTAATAAATATAATTCAAAGAGTCAATACTATTGTATATCAGTCCATTTATAAATATGGCATAAACATTGTTTTGTATACAATAAAAATAATTACCTATAGTAACACAACACTTTTTTTAACAATGTCAATAATTAATTATGAAATATTCTATCGATGTTATGGTCTAAGGGGCGCTTAAAGTTACTGATAAGCTAATGATAACGCAATTTCACGCCTGTAATCCCCGAAGAGGTAGGCACAGGCATGTAATACACACTCATGTTTTCACCGGCTACGTTTACGCTTGTTACCTATTTTAACTATAAAGAGTCTTGTAATACCAGACGCCATTCATGACAACTATATTGTATGAGACTTACATCAAATGTACCTAAATATAGGAAATAATAACTATTTCAATTTTAGTTACACTGCCTCGTTGGTCGTGTTGGTTGCAAGTGCGACTGCCGATCGGGAGGTCCTGGGTTCGATTCCCGGGCCGAGCACTACAAAAATGTTCTAATTTAGATTTTCTAATTTAGATTTTCTAGTAGTGGCTCGGAGTCTGGATTTGTGCCCG
>DWDU01000014.1:0-33290 GCA_018245575.1 Jemadia suekentonmiller | reverse complement strand
ACGTCAAAATGAAGCTACCACCGCTTCGGAAAAGGCCTCGCTATGGAGAAGAAGCGGCGAAAGAAACTCCATAAATATAAAATATGAAATAATTTCAATGCTTCACATCTGCCAGGCGTCCCGTGACGGCTCATCGTTTTATTTTTTAAATCAGGCTACGTTTCTTACAAAAAAAGAACGCGTTGTAAGGACGGCACCACACCTGAGTAAACACGGGCGCCGTCTTCGCTGCCAAACGACGACCACTTCCGCTGCAGACGATCAAGACATCCAACGACTGCAGATAAGTAATCACTGCTACTGCTTTATTGCTGCGCAAAAATATAACACTGTTTCTGTATTTTTTCTTTATTGTTGACTGTTTTATAAATATGTATATGTAAAAGTCACGCCACAGTAAGGGTTTGCTGAATGTTTGTAACAGAAAACAATTAGCAGCTTGAATAGTAAATATGTTTAAATTTTAAGTAAATAAAAAAAATTGACATCACGCACGTAATCCCCGAAGAGGTACGCAGTGGAATGCAGTACAATTCCACGTTTCACTAGGTACGTTTACGTGCTACTATGAAGTGAGAGTGAGAGCGACATTTTTTAATTATGTGAATATATATGTGAAGAGAATTTAATAAATTTCACTTTTTTTTCAGTTTACGTACTTACGAACCATCTCTTTAATTTTGTATCCGCCGCCAAAATTTACAAAAATTGAGGTTCCTAGAAAAACAATCATACATACGAGGCAGTACATATATGTAGATATGACGGAATCTACACTACTTTGCTTTTACACTGGCACAATACTCACTGAGCTACAATTCAAGTCGCACTCGACTCTGTATTTCCAATCCTTTTCCTTCGATGCCTCTCGCTGTGTAATGACCGAGACCGGAAGCGCTCGCCATTTCCGCCGCCACCTGTCCCCGAGCACTTCCGGTCCGCTCCTTGACCGCGTGAACCTACACCTAGTTGCGCTACCTAGCTATTATGTGTGTTATTTATTCTTATAGAAGTAACTTATTTTTATAAAAGTAAGAAAGAATTGCAAATGATACAAAAATGTAATAATTAATGAATATATGTACAATGCAAATGTCGATGCACGCCGGTACAGATGGAAACGAAGACTCACCTCACTTATCGTAATCAAATAGGTCAGCTACTGGCTGATGGACGATTCAGAAGTCTTTAAAAAATGGGCGAGTGTATGAATTCATAAATGACGAAGAATCAAGTCATGCCTGCCAAGATAAACATATTTGGCAGGATGATGATATAATAATAATAATAGAAATAAATTTTAGTTGGGTTTTTATTTATTAAAATATTTACGCGTGAATCTACGCTCGACTCATATACATTTTATTCAATGTATGTATTCAATATGTGTATGTTATTTTAAAAATACACTACGATTAATAAACCGTCTTACAATTTGGTACCTACGTCAAACTTTTTAAATTCAATTCATAAAATCATACAAACCTCATCCACATTTGGATCGGTCTGAATTATGAATATTCAGATTGTTAGAGATAAAATAACAGTTCGCCGAATAGAAGTTATGAGTTTATACAAAAAGTAAACCAATTATTGGTATGAAACAGTATTTTAACACCCGATTTGATATCTGTATGATAAGGTTACTTTACTTTTAAATACAAAAAGAAACATTATGATCACATCACGCCAAACCGTCACAGGGTAGGCAGTGAGTACGGAGTACCAAATATCTTTATCCTCACAGACGCGAAATACTTCTTCAACAGTCATCACTCTCTTGATACATACACACCGGCTTCAGACCCTTACGAGACTCATATTATGTCTTGTTATATTTATGCATTTCTCTTACGTAACATCACACCTGAAATCCCCAGAGATAGATAGAAGAATGTAGTATACACGCACGATTCACCAGCTACGTTTACGTTCCACTAGGGATAGGTGGTGAGCCTATTGCCATACATCGGGCACATTTCCAGACTAGCCTTTAGAAAAAGCCCATAGTGTTCAACCCGCTATTTGAACCCAGGACCTCCCGATTGGCAGTCGCGCTCGCAACCAACACGACCAACGAGGTATTCAAATGCCAATGGGCAGTTTCTACCAGTTTAACCAGGTAATTATGAGAAGTTAGAGATACATACCTACAGATATACCTCTAATATAACATTGTCAGTTTGATCTAATTCGAAATACAAGGATACAAAGTCATTATAATAGACTGCACCACGTGATACGGAGTATCTGGTAGTATAAACGTAACTGTTTAAGTCTTCCGACACTCTGATGTACTGCACTCCTCTGCTTACCTCTTCGAGGATTACAAGCGTGACTTAACATTTTTCCTGGGAGTATAAAAATAACAAATAACTTGATATAACCTATAAAATAAATTCATTAAGAACAGCTTCACATAACAATACCAATGAAATAACAACCATAGTATTATCATTCAGTAAAATATTTGTATAAACACTCTGTACGAACAGTTTTAATCTCTAGCAACCTAGCATTAAGACTCAATATAGGAAACCTTATAATCTCACAGCAATCATGTACTAAGTACTTATATAACTGCATATAAAACCTTTACTATTGCTGTTTAGTGGCCAACGATAACTTTATGACCAAGGTGATAAGGTTTAAATTGCCGTAACAGAGTTATGTCTAGTCCTGGAGAACAGCCAAATGTCGACCGAGTCATATTACTGAGCTACCTGTTTGTATTTCTGGGTTTCTATTTTTTTGCTTTTCAACTTATGATACTGCCAAAGTAACATTTCATACATAATATTTAAATGTTAACTGAAAATGTTGTAGGTATCCCAAAAAAAATCATTACTACTGAGTCAGGAGGTCAGTGGTAGAAATACCCGTCTCTTAAGCTGAAAAGTCCATAGAAAACTGTAAACAATTAATATATCAGAATATTGTCAAAATATTATATAATACATAATACCTTGCATACGCGTACAATATTGTTTTTAAAGACGCGATTCACACATGAACGTTATCAGAGCTAGTCAGCAGAGTTTATAAACATAATGACGAATACATACGATGATACATTTACTTGTGTCTATTCCATCACATATAGAGTATTTGATTAAATCTACATAAAGCTAACGTGAGTTTATATAACTGGCACGTTACAAGGAACACATTTACAAAAAGAAAAACATTACGTAACAAATAAAAACGATTAACAACTGTCACCGTTTAAAATGTCATCTAAACTGTCAAATGGCCTAACCGCGGCAAAATTTGAATTAAGAAGCAATCGTTCAGAACGGTTGCATAATGCGAGCGAAGCAGATTCGGACACGAAGCTCGGAATAAATAAAGCGAAAAGGTGATAAACAGTTCACCGGTCAGCGGAAGCACTAATTCATAGAGCATGCGTGTGACACCCGACACGAGCTGTTTCGCTGATTTACTACCCGACACAGCGCCACAGATTATTGTACATGTAACTCAATTTAATGCCTATTTCAATATAACACAACAGAGACACTACCAGTCAGATGACAAAAGTACAAGTTAAGTTTTGTAAGAGGAGGACAACAGGTATGCAAAGGTAGAGATATTTGGCACTAAATCTCAATACTTAGACCTACGACACCTGGCGTGATGATGTATTAATAATTAACTTAATTCAATAAAACACTGAATGAACTATCTTTAATTATTTTGAGTATAAACAAATCATTAAAAACATACACTACGTTTACGTAATAATTTAGTCATTTTAGATTAAAATAGTAAGGTGTTAGATAAAAATTATCATATGACCAATATCGAAATTTCAACAAACGCTTTATTCAAAGCTGTAAAAAATATATGAAATATCCTAATAAGAATCTCGTATTATGCGAAATACCTCTCTACGCAAATAAATAATCTATGGCGGTGCACTCAACAAATCAACGGGGCACATATTGTCAGGAAGTCGCCGAACTACATTCATAACAATTATTCTAAAACAGATTTAAACGTCGCTACAAGCGCAGAGAGGGCTGCATCGTACGTACCGACGCGTAATCATACGTGAGTTTATTTATAAGAAACAAAATACAGCTATAACCGGCAAAATGTGGGAATTTACTACACTTATGAACTAAAGTTACAAACAACAAGTTACAAAGTTACATTTAAATAATTAAAAATAGGGTTTTTTTTTATATACACATAAAATGACATTCATGAAAATTTCACTAGATCCTTTCGTCAGTTCACCTACTATTGGGTTAACATCACAATACATACAATATAAGCATACGTGTTTCTTAGCAGCCCAAATATGAACAGGGATGTGTTCACAATGAAAAATCACAATTTAAAGTTAAAATATTATTACAAAGGTAGTAAGACTTCATTAAAATGAATGCTATTTAAATTCAATTATTTTTGTCATATTATAAAAATACGTATTAAAAATGAGTATTTTTATCAAAATGTGTTAGATATATTCTTTGTTTGAATTCAATAAGAAATTATAAAATCTTTAATATGTCGAATCCCACAAAAATCTAGGTGTTCTAGCTAGAAATAGGTGCTATTTTTGCCGACCCGACTCTATTGTACTCAGGTATTTAGCAAATTAACTCGGTCTAGACGGTGACCGACCACCGCGTGCCATCTTTAAAATACCTTCCCGACTGAGGGATAAAAGGTTTTCACAGAAAAAACCATCGAGAAGAAAACATTTCCCGATTTCATTCGCATTCAGTTAGCCGTTAGCTTCTTATATTGTGTGTATTTGGGTTTCGTAAACTTTAAAATCAGAAGGAAAACAAGAATACGCCTTTTTAATTTGAGAATTAACATTTTTATATCAACTACGTAATCACAGAAGAGTAATAGTCGTATCGTGGCAGTAAATACTAAACTTTATGCTAAAAATGTGACGGATTCTTAGTTAGGACAATTACTCAGGAGATGGCGTTAGTTTGATCGTCTAGTTAAGTAAAGATATGATGCCTGTACCAAGCTTTTATCGCATTCATAACTATTAACTATTTAATTTGTGTAGAATTGAACTAAATAAGTGATGCTTGACTTTAAAACAGCTATTATTTTAGTTTAATATTTCATTACCTGCTTAATCGTTAAAAAAATTTGCAAGCGCGACTGAAGGTCGGAAGGTCCCGGGTTCAAATCCCAGGTACTATCCATACTCCATACTACTCTCCATACTACAGGTAAAAACCATACTCTACTACTGGATTTTTCGAAATAAAATTTTCTAGTAGTGGCTCGGAATATGGAAATGTGTCCGGTGTATGGCAATAAGCTCACCACCTATTTCATATTGGAACATAAACGTAACTGGTGAAACATGGATGTGTACTGCATTCCTCTGCCTACCTCTTGGGATTACAGGCGTGATGTTACGTTACGTATCTTAAAAAGCTCATATATGCGCATCAGACCCAAACTAAGCAGAGCCTGTGCTATGGTGATCAGGCGACTAGTAAATCACTAGTAGGATTTCTAAAAACATGCGGATATAATTTAACTTCCAAACAGAACAAAAACTCATGGATGGCACCACACAAATATTTATCGTGAGTGGAAATCATACTCACTACCTAAGGCGCTTCCTACCTAAGGAATCAACGGAACTATATCTAGGTAACTATATATTTGCTCTTCGACTTGATCATCGTGGAAGGTTTAAAAATACTGTTATAACTTGTCAGTTACATTTTTACCTGGCGTAGGCGAATGAACCTAATGTCTTAAGTTGACTCCTCCCAAATGAATAGATAAAAATAGACTGCATAGAATAATAACAGATACCGTGAAAAAGGTACCGTACATGTCACCTTGGATATAAAAATAAAAAAAATAAAAAAATCCAATCATTAATATTGACGTCAATCTTGTTTTGATTCTCCTGCAAAATAAAAACATACATAAAATATACAACAATATTGCCGTAACTTCCGCTTCGCTCACGATCTATTGTGAGAATATCTTCACGGCGAAGTCTTCGTAAATTTATTGCCGTAACAAATACGGTTAGTGAAGAGTTGAAGGAACTAATAGATTTAATGACCCTTAGGTACAATCGAGATATCGTTTTCCAATATAAAAACTTTAGTATTTACGCAGCTCTGTTATGTGCAAATAAACTGTGATATATCAGTATTATTAATATTACTGGCAATTAAACGAAACTCTAAATAAAAGAGCAGAATGTATGCAATAAGAATGCATTGGTTATTAAATTCTCCAGCAATAACAGCACGCTTAAAAAAAGACTGGCACATATTCGGCTCTTGGTGCTAACTGCCTGTCCCATGAAAGGCCTGGTGCGTTGAAATAAAAATAATAATTACAATAAGTAAATTATAATCATAATTTTTCCTTTAATCGGTTCTTACAAAGTGACAATGTTCGTACCATATACTTTAAAAATACCTATCATATACCTGCATTGTTTAATGTCTTTGGAACTGTGATATAAATCTTGCCATGTCACGCATTCAAATGTCACTCGTAAATAACATATGACCAAATAGGGATTTAATTACCACCGCGCTGCAGATGTGTGTTCAGATAGCATTGATCATTTACCGATTGCACCTAGGGCAAACGTTAGAAACAAAGTATTACGGTCAACGAAACGATTTATTTACAGCAAGAACGTAACATCACTCTTGGAATCCCGGTAGACGTAGGCAGAGGAGTGTAGTACCTACAATACCACGGTGCATCAGTTACGTTTACGTCATACTATGGAATAGGTTGCGAGCCTATTGTCATACGCGCGGCACGTTTCCAGACTGCGAGCCACAACTAGAAAATCTAAATTAGAAGAATCCAGTAATGCCCGAGCCGGGATTTGAACCCAGGGCCTACCCATCGACAGTCGCGCTTTGCATACAACACGACCAACGAGGCAATCATATTTGTATAATAATTAATTTATAATACTTATGAAATAGTTATGTTTTTTTATTACAGTGATCATTTATTTACTTTAGGGATAATTTACTTGGGTATATTACCTGTTCAGGGATTACAGGCGTGATGTTAGTATATAGGAATTGAAATGCATTATTCATTAACAATCTATAAAAAATAACAAACATAAAAATAACGAACAATATTAAATTTGGAGACCAAATTCTATTAAAACGTCGTAATCGCCTCAAAGTTCGTAAGATCCGGTGCTAGTAAATAGATTTAATCCTCGCCCCTGACTTGTCCGGGAGTCATTAAAGGTCACCGTATCACGTGCTACTTACCTTCAATTGAAGGTAGATTTAATTGTCTAACTTGCTTTGATAGCGTCTTAAGTTGCTGGAGCATTTGAAGACCGCTGCCGGTTGTCCATTGGATTCGACACAGGAATATGGAAATATTTTTTTACTCGCGTTAGAACAGTATGGCCTTGTACCTTCCCAGTTACGCAAACGCGAAAATACTGAAAGGCAAATACTTACCTATATTTGGTTTTTATATGATTAATATAAGCAAAGTATCAATTAAATTTATGTTTTAGTATCAATAGGTACACTTTAGGGCATGATTGTTGATTAATATTAATTTACTAATGCACATACAGGTATATACACTTTTTAATACAATTTAATTTTCAAACTTTAGGTCTGATATTAGCCTCAAAAATATCTTACTTTTTGAAAGGATTTCACGCAACGCGTAAAGTTCAATGTATACACGAATTAAATTTAAATGTTTATTTCTACCTATTAAATTAAGTAATTATATTGCAAATACTAAACCGTAATTTCCATAATACACAATAACACCATAATACATATCACCATTTCGGAAACCATTGGCACATGCCCTGATGCTGTGAGGCGAGAGCGCGGGGCTAATAAAGTCTCATCATTACTTCGCGGCTAATCTCGCGCCGAGCGCATCAGTGTGAGTGTACCTTAATGTCTGCGCGCAATATGTAAACTGAAAGCGGTAATACACGACGGTTTTATTACAAAGCAGGTAGAATATTACTCGAAATTTACCTCAACCATAACCATATCCAACGATATCTCGTGTTTTCGAAACCGGCCTACGTATATAAAGGAGTGATGAATGAAGAAGAGCATACTTCGGATATGTAAGAGTGGAGATAATTGGCAATTGATATTCTCAGCTTACCTCACAAGGGATCTGGCGTAACGATATAATAATAATATAATCTATGGTATTGGGTATTCAATGACATAGCCCGCTGGTATGTTCTGACTCGGAGCCAACGTCTCGGGCGGATCTTGCCCAGACGTACGGCTTTAACTAATCTTATTATAGCCGGTGTTTAAGGCATTGTGCGCCAAGAGGCAGCGAGGAAGGCCAGGTGACTTACATTCGATGCGGGAGATATCACGCTGTTGTTTGCCATTTTTCCAATGAATAAGACCCTATTACATCACATTTCTACACTTGAATCTGTAAAAATACTATCACGCTATCACAGTGTACAATATTTTTACAGATTCAAACGTAGAAATTTCAACACTCGATTAGAAACATTTAATTAACATTTAGAACATATGTACCTGATACTATTTTACTAAAATACACCCTTACTCAACCTGCTCAATTGAAGAATCTATTGACATTGACAGAATATTCACGACACTGTTCCCGAATGGTGAATTTCTGGACGGTGGATATAACAACTTTAAAATACGCTTGGAAGCTCTCGTCAATCCTTTCTAATGGGAGTGTTCTTAAATCATCTCTTACAGAATGGCAAACTCACTTGTGACGTGATAATTTGTATCCTCGGAGCTCCTTCATATTATAATAAAAGTCGAGTTCCTGTACAGTCATAAGCAGGCTGAAGAGAATCAAGTAAATGTCAGATTTTCGAATTTAAATACAAACATAAATAATTCTACATTTTCAAACGCCATCCACAAGCACGGTAGGACCATCACAATCGTACGATAATCCTCATATAAGAACACAGATCAGCCCCCATTCAGCGACGGAACGTACCTCCGATCCATCATCCATGATCCAGCATCCAGTGCAGGAGATCGTATCATCCGTCAAGATTATGCGCCATTATAACTCCTATTCAATACCTTGTTAGGAACCTATGCTGTATTTTATTTTTTATATTAGTTTCATCCATAACGGCATATCATCAGATATGTTTTAACCCATATACGTGTTTGGTTTTAATAAATTTCAATTTCATTCCAACCATCCTGGTCAATAAGTGGTTAATTTGTACTTACTTTTCGCTTCTCAGACTAATTCCTCATGCATTCTCAAACTAGAATGAGTAGTTTAGCAGTTATAAAACTGTCATAAACTGTCATTTAAAAGATTGTTTACCAGTTGCCAAGCTAACGTGAAACATCCATAACGCAGATTTTCAGAGTAAAAATCAGAGAACAAAATATAACCTTAACAACATGTTTACTTCGATATTAATAAGTAATTGAATAAGATACTTGCGTATACACACGTAAAGGAAATACGACAGAACATAAAAGATTACATAATAATTGGTGAAATCTTAAAATGTTAAGAAACTAATTTATTGCAAACAAAGCTACTATTCGATTGCCACAGAGGAATCATAAAAGCAAATCAAAGATACCATGTGAACGTACGTACACATTTCAGAATTGCAAATGGCGCGCATAAAGATAGAAGACGGGACGCTTGCACAAAATATTTGCATGTAAAGCAGAAAGGCAATCCACTTATGCGTTCTTACCTGCACGCTCGTCTGCTACACGCGCCCGCTGCGACAGGAACAGGGAACACTATAGAGTCGAACAGTTCAACAGTACTCACGTCTCACGTTTCATATCGCTACTTACTCTGTTACTACAATATATATCCTTGTCCAACATATTGTGATATAAAAAACATCTAAATGTATATGGTACTACATCATCAGCCTATTGCAGTCCACTACTGGACATAGGCCTCCCCTGAGAAGTTATGCACATAATCCACACGCTGGGCATGCGGGATGGGGGTCGTAGAGCACAGTTTTCCGCACTACATACGCTGCTGCCCATAGTCGATCAAAGTATGTAGCTATGTAGCACCGTATAATAAGAACTTAATAAAACTCAAAATATCTAGGAATATCTCCACACACAGCCATCTGATCCCGAAGTAAGCATCAAGAGAGCTTGTGTTATAGTAACCAGATCGGTGTTGACCTACAAATATACATATAAATAAATGCTTATATAGATATGCTTTACAACCAGGCACAGAATTAATATTACAGTTCATTACCTACACAAATAATTATATGAAAATCGAATCGACGACCCGGGGCGCAACAGTTACGTTCACTACGCCAAAGGTCTAGTCAACTTGAACGCAAAATATCAGGAAATTATCTTAAAAACATCCGACAAAAAACAAAATGATCGAATAGCTACTCTACAGTCCTTATTGGACACAATTTGTCGAGGACTTACCTCTTCATAAAGGGGATGGAATTTTTCTTTATTGTCCGGATTATTGAGGAGCCCCTGAGAGGTTTACGCGATCTCAAGATGGCCGCCGATCTTTTACGACATTATCAAACTGCTATTCACCTCGCTGTTATTAAGTTATTGATACTAGCTCTTTACCGGATTTTTACGTCCGGAAATGGAAAATGAGAGGGGCGCAGCGTGTCTTTACTTATATTAAGCAGTATATTTTATCAATTTGTGATGTTTTAAGGATTAAATTATTATTTACTACAGTAAAGCATTATTAGGATTTATGTTAATGACTTATTATAGGTAACATTACACCTATAATCCTTGAAGGGGTCGGTAGAGGAGTGCAGTATACTCCCACGGGTCACCAGTTACGTATAGGTGGTGAATCTATTTTGGTGAATCATTTCAAGACTCGAAGTACCTACTAGAAAATCTAAATTGGAAAAGTCCTGTAGTGTCCGACCCAGGATTTGCAACCAGGACCACCCAATCGGCAGTCAGGCTTGCAACCAACACGACATAATTACGTACGCTTTGTTAATCGGTCATAACTTGTTATGATATGAATATTGATGTGTTGAGTAGATACTTATGATTAATGCGTTTAACATTATGAGGCTACGTTTAGTACGTTTCCTGAAATATGGTGAACATACGATTCTCGGACTCTTCATGGATCTCGGTAATGATCAGAGTTTTTTTTGGTTTGATACTTTTTTAATCACTAGTAAAACTTTATTTATTAAAATTGGGCTGACTAAAACAAACTTGATTTAATCATTTGTTCTTTAAGATACTTCAACGTATTGTTACGGAAGTGTAGTTTGAACAATTTTCTCCTGCAATCCGCGTTGCGAACGATTAAGAGATGGGGTGATCATTAATTAATTTTCATAACACTTGAAATTCTTACCTTTAAGTAAAACCTACCTAAAAATTGTCGAAACATACAATTATTAAAGTTCTCCACGTTTAGATATTATTATTATATCATCACGCAAGACACCTTACAGGGTAGTCAAGAGCACCCAGTGACAAGTATATCTATCCTTACAGATCCGACCTTTTCGACACCTCACTCGTAAGTACAGGTTGAAATGCAATTCGGTAGTACAGTACTAACAGAACAGAGTATGTAGCTCTTGTCTCGCAGTGGCGTAGTAGATGCGTTCCAGCGCAGTAGACGATGCGATCAGATAAATTAACATTAGTGTACACAGTCAACTCGGATGCACTTAGAACAGACCTACTTAAATTTAGACACGGCAGCGTGTAAAAATAATATTTTCATCATAATTAAACCCTTCTATTGTTCCACTGTATGACTCGGGTTTTTTCGGAACAAGAAAAGTAACAATAATACTCTTTTTAACAGTGTGTTGCTTCTATTCTACGATCTCAATGGTATGCAGCGAGTCACTAGCCCTACCTAGGACACCTGTGTTACGGAAGATTAGGCTAATTTTAGTCTTTTACCATCCAATATACCATATATACCTATAGATACTGTACCTGGATGTAAAACGTAACGCGGCTAACTTTAGAAACGAAATTAAATATTGCAAGTATTGACATTGTTGGCTATTTGAATCCATAACAATATGTTTCAAAAACACGTTTCTCGTGTCACTCTAAACTTTTTTTAAATTTGCATAACCTAGCCGTTTCTATTCCATTTGCCGCCATCGTTTCTTCTACTTCTTACCGATTACAATTTGGCAGAGTTGTTTAGGTTACATCAAGGTTGATAATAAAAAATGCTTAACTTCACGTTTGTAATCCCCGAAGAGGTAAGCAGAGGAACGTAGTACATTGCCACGTTGATAATAACAGTCACAATCCGTAGCCATTCCTTTCGCACGACCGCGTACATGAAACAGAAAAAACAGAGCACCGCTTAAATAATTAAAATTATTTAATAGGGCGATCAATATTATTGTTTTATTTTGATAATTATTCATCAATTCGTCTAATTTCGATATCAAAAAGCATTTTTGGTTACGGTGTAAGATGCGGTAATAGTTTTTCGTGTTCGTAGCTCTTCACCGGCACAGCGCGCGCCGCACTCACGGTGAGACAGCACAAATTGAAAACTCAGCCGCCGGTAAGCGACGGCGACGTTGATTTGTTCGTGTTGCGACCTTTGCAACTGTCACACATGTTCCTTTTTCAAACAATCTAAGTACTATGATATATTAGCTACACATATTATGTACACTTTCGTCTTTAAATGAATAACTCGTACCTTATAAGGCTTAAGTTTTTAAAGTGCACGCCACAAGACGTCGAATGGGTCCTATACATACTAGCTGCTACACTCGCGATAAGCCTTCTCTGGTTTATTGCATTTATCCGATGTAACACCGGTGTCACATGATTAAACGGTGTCATACCCACTTTAATGTTTTACGCAGAAACTGAGGAAGTGGTTAACGTAATTTTTTGGCGTAGTAACCAGGCACAAATCCATGCTTACAATTGACCCCGACGCTACTGACATCTATCTAGTTTCCCGCCAACCGGCGCATGGAAAAGCTCGTCATTCTGCGATCATTAGTAGCAAGTTTCAGGTACATTTTTTACGAACTTGGAAGAAATGAAATGCGAAGTAATCGACAGGGAATTAATGTGGCGTCACTAACTCGGCCGTCGCCTCTGACTTTTAAAAATCTCTCTTTCTTAATTTTTACATCGTTGTAAGGTGTTTCAGGTTGCGGGATGGGGCTGATCGATGATTCCGTCGATATCGATAATAAGATTATTATGATTTATATATAAATAAAATGATTATTGTAGAAAAAGATCTTCAAGTATATAAGTATATATTTAAACTCGTTGCTCACTGCCTACCCCGTATGAGACCTGATGTGCTGTTATAATAAAAAAAATGACATCATTTGTCATGTATCTTGTGTCAATATAAAACAGAGCTTTTATCAGATTGCTAATATGTACACACCCCGTCAAATGTCTTAGAAGTTAATATATAAATTCATGTAAACTTATACCGTTACGTAATAAATGCGCATGTTTTTAGGTTACGTTCAATTTACACCACAGAGTGGCAATATATTAACAGTTGTAATCACACATTATACGTAAAATTTCACACTGTAATAAAATCATTAAAATACGACAAATTACTCGGATTATATTAAGTATATTGCTTGTCCTGTCACTCCCCTCACTAGCATGTCTTCGACGTACAAACCTATTAATAATGCGGTGGAACTTTTAAAAGTGTTTTCGTCGACACGGCGGCGGAGGTGTCGGCACTCGTTAATAACCTGCCCAGCCTGATGATATTGTTGGGGCTTTTATAACGAGTTTGGTTGCAAACTGTGCGCCCACAGTTACGTTGGCAACAATGGAATCATAGACAAAAATGACTGACACGAACCGTAAATTGTAAATCAATAAAACAGATAATGACATTATCTATTTTCTAAATGGGGAACGAGGTATTTTTTTGATTATATCCTCGATAACATTTAACAATCTAATGTAAACGTGACTTACCGTACCCGACATACTTTACCCAATTCGGAGTTCGAACACTGGACGTCAAGGTCATAATAATAATAATGTAATAAAATCCTGGGACAATATAAATGTCCGCTGATCCTAAGCGAGCAGATTTTTCTATGATAATCAAATACCTAAATGTAAAAAAAATACCTGTGTATATCATAAAAATATTTGTGTTTGGAATCGAACAATTCGAAGGAAGTTCGAACAAAGTCATTAACAGATAAATTAATACGCCAATCAAATTGTTTGTTTTAAAACAGTATTATTATATTAATAACAGTATTATACAGTAGTGCAGTAGGAGTATTATTCTAAATAATCGCACAACGTCAAAAAAGTATCAAGATATTTTCGAATCGTATTCATACATTTCTTAAAACCGTAAACTCGTAAAATATGATATTTTCTAAGGAAGGTGGGTCCATTCTTGAAATGTTTCGTTAATTTCCCCATTTACTTAATGTCACAAGCATTTCCCTGGGAGCGAAAATTAAATATACAATAACCAATGTAGCAGTACCGTCGATTTAGTCAAATATAGGCTTTATTGTCTGGTAATAGGTGTTAGTTTAATTATCATCGTGTGTTGGCAAGGAGGTTGGAAGTCAGTCGTGGAGGTGACAGGTTTGTGAGGTGCTTCGCCCAAGGTGTGAATGCCTCCTTGAAATTGTAAGGAGCGCCTGTTTTTTGTGAGTATTGTTTGAACTCGGAACCATTCGCCAACTGCACTTGAGCTGCTCTGTAATTTTCCTTCGCACGCCGTAATTCACCGTGAAACAGCTTTATGAGGAGATTTTCTGTTGTCTGACTGTAGTAGCATTATATTCTATTCACAAAAAAAAACATATAAACTTATACACTTTATAATACCTAAACTGTTTTTTATACTGATTACCTATATATGTTATATATACTGAGAATCTTAATAGAATTGCTTCAGATACACTCATCACGCAAATATTTGTTCGAGGTGGGAATCGAACCAACGACTCGCGGACCTGCAGACAGGTACACTAACAAGTGAACGGGCAGGCCAATCAAAGGCTAATCATTATTTTTAATAACTACTAACTACATATAACAAAACTGGACCGTCCCATGTGCCAAGGCGAGCTCACTGTAACACATGCATGCCTTTGGTTTCCATTTCGGAAATAGCTTTTATAAATTTCAAGTTAGCGAAAATTTCTTAAAACTTTTGTTATACGCGAAGAAAGAGGGGGCAATTTCTTACCTACCCCTGCGAGGTGTTCCCGAGAATAATATACTTGTTGAACTCGTGTGCACGCTGACAACGGGAACTGGAATATAAGAGCAAATTAACTACAGCGCATTGAAGAATATGTATATTTAATAACAAAGAGAAGGATGAAGTATTTACTCATTTATACACGTGATTGTGACAAACAACAAGCGAACTCAATGCCTTTTAGTATGCCTTTTAGCCTGCCAGTGAACCCTGGGTGGACATTGACGGGAAGACGATAAGAGTATTAACAAATCCTATACATTGGATTTCATGTAAATCATTTTCAATTTATTTTGGAATTCAAAGTCTGTTTAAAACACTACCTTTCGACAATTTGTACAGATTGTATGTGAAGTTGTTACTTTATTAATTGAACATGTACATATGTAACTTTATTAAATGAACATAAATATACATATATATACTGAACGTATAATTATTTTATTACAACACTTCTGGGAAAAAAGTCCCTACGAACCAGCCAGACCTTGATCGATCGAACTTTTCCAGCACCGTCATCGATGGAAATCATTGGACTCCGTTACCCGTGTGGAACATGGGCCTGACAAACGTAGGTACTCGCATATAACCTTAAATTTAAAAGAAATATATTAAATTTTCACCTAATCAATAAATAATTGCCAACTGCTGTATTCAACGTTAATTTTACGTCCTATTCTTTAATGTCACAATATAATTGCAATTCATACAAAGCACAGTGAAGTTTTCTGTAGGTCAAAACGTTACAATAAATATATATATAGTCTTATCAAAATTAATACTTCTTAAACGACCTCTCTTTCAAAACTACATTAGGTATCGTTTTTTCGCGTCCGTCAAAACAGGAAGTCGCCTAAAGCGCTTCCGGCCGATAACAGCATCCGGCGCGGAGTTCCAGCGAAGTTTAACCGAAGTTCGAGCGAAGTTTGGAAGTTCGAAGTTGTCGAGCGGAGCAGGTGCTCGTTTCGGATAAAAATTTCCACCTTTTGTTGGCTCCGCTAAATCTTTTTTATGAGGAGAAGTTTCTAGACGGATACACTGTTATGAGAGACGGATTACCGTCGCTGTGCCTTCGAGAACATTCGCGAACATTCAGCGGAAAAGTTTACGGACTTTAATGTGATGAACAGGAAAGGATTACATTTATGAATATATTTATAGTACAGGCCTTCTTCAAACATCGTCCCTACTTACGGTGCTCCGTCATCCTTGGTCAGCATTGGACTACTGATTCGATATGATAACGATAATAATCTTTTAATATTTAATGTTACCAACATTACAAACACGTCAGAAAAACCAAGAATTAGGCTTATTTTTCTTAACTAGTATAGAGTGCGCCGTGTATCCAAAGACACAGAACATATTGACTTGGATACATTTTTCTAAGTGCGTGGTACAGTCCAGTAGACAATCTTGGACGATTCTTATAAACTAGAAATTAGACATCTGAGAGCTTACAATTCGACATCAGCCAAATTTAATCACATTATGCACTCTGTGCCTTAATCTTTGTATAATAGAAGGTAATTTAATATAGTAATTTACGAAAAAAGGGGCGGTTTATATATCTGTTATTAATAACAGGATGATCTTGGACTTACCCCTAACTGCCGGCGTGTATGTTTTCCGACAAATATAAGTTAAACATTTCAAATCCACTGTGTGGCTTTAGGCACGATCACGATCGAACGTTAGCATATTTGAAATTTAAAAAAAAGAGCGCAAATATCCAACCACCTATTCCATAGTGGGACGTAAACGTAACTGGTTAAACGTGGGGTGTTCTACATTTCTCTGCATACATTTTCGACGATTACAGGCGTGATGATGTTACGCAAATATAAAAAGATAGCCAAATCGAGAAAGGCAAAACAATAATCTGCAAAGTCCATATTCTGCATCTGTTAAGACCGCGGTATGAAATGTGTCTCTGGTAAAACCATAATCTGCCAATTACTTTTTCTTTTGTTTATCGTTGTGAGGAATAAAACACATGTATATGAAAACAAATATATTTATGTGTTATTCTAAAATAATGTTTCACTTAGGACGTCAAGGTTTCTAGTAAGTACTTTCTATCCTAATTTCTTACGCGACACGTTCTCGCTTATGCCAAACAATTTCAGTTCATACAAAAGTTGCCTGCAAAATCAATATCCTAGGGCAACGTTCATTAATTTGATCATATAACCGTCATCTATCAGTCCGTCATTAAACCGGCTCGCAGTAATCCGACAAGTCCCTACATTAAACATCAGTTTAAACAACACTCAGGTATTATAATAAATCTTCCGAATTGCCCCGGGCACCCACTCAATATTTTGTGCTACAAACTTACCTAACATTAATAACACGCCGAATTGTACCTTATGCATTTGTAATAAGGCATTGTGTAACGGGTGAAGGTGTTAGTGTAATTGCGAGCAATGGCCGCCAGTTAGGGCCGGTACACACGGCGGATAGCAGATATTAATCCGTCAGATCGTGATTAGATTCGGTGGCACGGAGTAATATATTCTCTGAGGTGTCAGCCGAAGGGGTGCCAGTTCGATATCGATAACGACACAAATATGGAAGCGGTATACGTAGCGTCACACCTGTATTTTCTCGAGGAAGTAGGCAGACGAGTGTAGAAAACACTCACGTTTCACTAGTAACGTTTACGTTCCACTATCCATTATGCTCCTACTATAGCATTTTAATACCACCACTGCAACCTGAACGATATATCCCCTTGCACCGGGTCGGACTCTGGATATGTGCCCGGTGTATGACAAATAGCAAGAGGCTCACCACCTTCCACCTTTTCCAATTCAGCAAATAAACTTTGCTATCAACTCGGAGACAGGACCAGTTAAACTAAGCATTAAGTAAATTATATCCAAGGAATATTGTTTCTTATGAAAATTATATCGAGTTGGAATATCGATGAGCGGCCATCACTAAGCGCTCGGTGTGAGTATCGATAGACGGCGTCCGTGCCGCGGCAAGCGGCGCGCGTCTTAGCGGAGGTGTGCCTCCAGACTTGTACCAACACCGGTAACAGCGATCCTTCGATTACCAGCTTATCAATACGCTTATGTTTCCTTTCGAACACTATTAAATAATCTCACAATTTACTCTTAAATCGCGTCGTTAAAAGTTAAAAACCTGGTGAAATAACCATGTAGGAGTTTGTGTCCATTTCTGTCTCTTAAATAAAATATTGGGAGAGATTAACACAAAACAGACGAAAGTAAAAAGACCTGCAGGCAGATGAACACTGGCGCTGTTGGTTAAAGTATAGGATAGCTCCTGTTAACTAGGTCTACAAACTACTCGTACATTTGGAAATTCCTCTTATATTTGATAAATTTATAAGTGTAATTACAACAAAGATTTCTTACCTGCGCATGAGTATGTGAAAGTTGCAATAGAACGTAGTACCTACTATGTCTTTTATAATAAACTCATTCAACGTCAACATCTGGTCATCCGCCAATTGCAGTCCACTGTTGGACATCATCATCAAACGTTTTGATCGTTTCACTGTTGAAACCGGGCTAGCCCTCTTACAAAAAGAGAAGTGATAACGCCACAGTCCGCCACGTTGCTAAGTGCGAGTTGATAGACCTTAGGCATCTTAGCAAATTTAATCGAGAACCCTAAGGCTTTCAGTTTTTACATGACGTTTGCCTCTACCGTTACAATAAGAGATATTTAATCATAAAACGCACATTCTTTTTTAAACAAGATAAATAATTAATATTACATAAACGCTTCAATGTAATTAGGCAGCGCAGATAAATCGTGCGATTCTACTACAATCGTCTGCCTGCCAGTTCGGGGAAATACAAGCGTGACGTTATGTAAGCAGGCAGCAATAGGCAGCGGTGTCGCCGCTCCGCTCCGCCGCAACTTCGCTTAATTATAAACTTCGCAATCCGCTTTAACTCTTAAGCGCGCCAAATTAGTTGCGAATTAAAATTCATTTGGACGACGCGCGACGTTTCGGCGCCGCACCTGTCTGAGCCGATTATGTTTTACTGGCTGCGCAGCTTGAGACATATTTTGTGTTCGACCAACCGGTTTAAATACCTATTTAGACTGGGTATTGTTATATTTTCGCCATGCCAGGTCCCCTCCGGGGTGAGCAGAGGGCATCGAGTGCTAAATACTTATGTACCTGCGAACACTACCGGACTCTTCTACATTTATTTGACATTTTCAGACATGATATTTATAACAATATTCGGGGTCTGAAATTCGAGATTGCTGAAATAATCTATAAATCGTTCGGTGTGGAACGCATAGTTTACCCTTAGGTATACGTGTGAAGTTTGCCTACTGTGTCATTATGAGGCGAAATGTTTCCGACAATGTTACGATAAGATCGATGAATAAAGTGAATCAAGTCGAAGTAATTCGGACTAAAATGTAAGAATCTCGATTTTGTCCACACATATTTGCTTATGACACCGGAAATTATGAAAGGTTCCAGCGTACATGCATACCAAATATGTAAATAGGTACTCCAAGTTCACTTTCATTTACGAAGTCAAAACTAAATACCACTTTAATGAAATGACAAGTACACACCTACACCTGCGAACACTACGAATTTTAACAAAAATATGAATATTCAATATGAAGAAAATTTGATGTGGAGAACACCTTAATCATATCCCGACTACGTCATTAGGGGCGTCAATAATAACATCTGTGTAGGTACACGTAGGTATCACAGCACGTGTTACTGCCCTGTAATCAAGTGAGGGTTAGTTACGACGATAAAGGACGGCTCCCCTGCAATGTTTCGCGGCATACCTTGTGATTTTAACTTCAATGCAAAGGCTGAATAGCTTGCAAATTGCATACGAAATTATAGTTGAATAACTGTGTATTAAATAAAATGTAAAATTATTATATCACGACTGGTCCATTAAGGGGTACGGAGTACATAGTACCTTTCTTACTGACCTGACATAATGAATATAATAACTATAATAATAACAGTCAAATAAATATAATAACTAAAATACTGTTACAGTATTTTGTTGCATATGTTCATCCACCATGAAAGTACCTAATCGTTAAATAATGTAATGGAATATTTTGAGAAGTGCCTTGGTACACTTCTACGAATTCTCTACATCAAAATCATCTCATTCAAGACTCAGTTTTATAAATCCGCGACTGAAAATGTATTTTAGAACACTAAATACATTTCTGCTGTATTTTATAAAAGTATCCTTTCATTTACTAGTTAACTACCAAATAAACGATTCTGATTAATTGGCCCTTCCTCTGAAAACAGTGCATGCTTTGTAGAGATGGCATTAAACACATAGAGTGAAGTTGCTCGGAGTTAACGAAAGTTACTATGTCGTGGTATGCAAATGTTCTCAACCGAGCTGGAGGAAGAGTAACAGTCACATTCCACTGACGAATCTAAATCAATTAGCACAGGAAAAATGTCATTATACTTCGAAAACGCATGAGGAAAAACTTACACATCGGAAAATAAAAATTAATGCCCGTGAAAGTGGTCTCCCTTTTGAAAGTCCAATTGTTATTGTAAAACCTGAATAAAAATTTGAACTAAAAACACACGAAAGCGCAAAAATAAGAAGAAATGCAAATTTTTTAAACATTTTCCTCAGTCACTGACATTGGTCGTGTTGGTTGCAAGTTCGCTCGCTGATCGAGAGGTCCTGGGTTCAAATCCCGAGTCCGGCACTATTGGATTTTTCTAAGTTTCAAACTTTTTTGGTATTGGCTCGGAGTCTGGATACGTGTCCAGTGTATGGTAATAGAGCCACCAGCTATTCCATAGTACGCCGTTTACGTAAGTGGTGCTACGTGGGAGTGTATTACACTCATCTGCCTACCTTTTCGGGAATTACAGGCGTGATGTTTCACTGTCCTCAGTCTTCCAATAACTAAAATTAATAGTAAGTATATAATCGCGAGATTATCAAATTAATCCTCATTTCAAAGTAAAATATAAAAATAAAAGTAACCAGTGATGATAACTCAAAAAGCAATTCATGAATGAGACAATCATTTATATTTCACCCCTGTATCACCAAAAAGGCTGTATAAACAGCGACCCTCGCCCCGCGGCCTCGAGAGGCCAGTGGCGGTAAAAACTGATTTTACGTTTACGACACCTGCCGTACGCACCTGCTCTACCGCCCCCTAGAGGGCGCTTGTCCTTTTACTGCGCACTTGTCTTTTGAAACTGTTCGTGAAAGCTTCTGTTTGCTAAATAAATATTTGCTAACATTTTATCCTTTCTTTTCGAAAAGAGATATTGAGTGTTTGTTGTCTATTGTAATATTTGTAGTGATGTAAGAAAATTGTTAAATTTATGTACGGTTCACTGGTTTTCACATAAGGCAGACTAAGTGTTGGACTAAGTAAAAATATGTATGAACATCAACACAATTTGAAAAAAATATCAGGAGATTTTTAGTACCTATATAATTAGATGATACAGCTTATGCTGCTATTAACTTATGCTTGTAGTTAACTAAATTTAGAAACAATATACCCTTAGCAACCCTTATTGAAACGTGGTTACCCATTTGCATATCAAATGATTCCCCCCTTCCTCCCCTTTTACTTCGACCCTTTGCAACATGCACATGTTTAAATTCTAAAACCACATTTTCATATGCCTATGTACACAGATAAAACAGTAAAACGTCCAGTCATTCTAGCACATCATACCGCACCTTAAAAAACACTGGTTTTTAGGTCAGTATTTAAAACAACGCTGAAAACCGTGTCGATCACCACCCGACCTTAGGCTACAATCGACTTCTTTTGTTAAAGCCTGTGCAGAGGCAAAACGGTCGATTGTAAGCCGTTTAAAGCGAATCGGCCGCTAAGCACCTGTGACACTTAACCCGTTTGCGAAACGCTGACGCAGACGGCTTGCACTTTTACGTGGGAACTGGGCTTTAGGGTTGACGTGTATCGATATTATGAATGAGGACTCATATTCGTTGCACTATGCTTTTTAAACACCATTCAAGTTATAATATTACTCACTACGGATTTCGTAGTTTTTGACCGTATAATAAGTGTTTGGAGTACAGGCGCCGTGTAGTTCGAAATAAGATGGCTGTGTAATATCGTAGGTACGTACTGTAAAACACGTATGTAACCAATTGAACGCAGCATAACATTACAATTAAAAAAAATTATATATTTCTCTCTCTTTTCTTATTTTATTTTACCTTTCTTATTTCTTTCTTCCTTATTTCTTTCTTGTTTACTTACTTCTTTTTTATTCAGTGTCTATTTTAACACCTATCACAATTGTTCTGTACCCAAGGATTGACTATAATAAACAATGCCACCAAACTTAAAATCTTTTCATGGTTAAGTCATTTATACAAGTACATACAGGATAAAAGTATTTTTCCATCCGCAAAGGTTTTCTTTCCATTCGCTCGATCTAAAGACGTATACAAAATGGTAGTTTCATTTAATTTATCAAATGTAGCGAACGGAACGTCTATAGACTGAATGTGGAAGAAACACGGCAGTACTGTAAAGATAGATACCTATATGTGACAGTCGGTGCACTCTGCCTATATTGCAAAGGATCTGGCGGAATGATAATAATTAAATGATCGAACGAATGCCATCGATGAGAAGGCAAGTCCCTACGTGTATCGAGGTCGCAAGTGGTCGGTCGGCGCGCCGCGTGCCCATCGAGCACGCGCGCCCACTCGCCGCCGCGCCCTCGAGGCCTCGAGCACTAGGGCATTGGGCCAGGTTGCGTCCTTGTCGCGAGTGCCGATCAAACCATTAGTAGGTTATCTCTTTACCCCTATAGGTAGTTGTCAACGAGACTGGAGTGTCGTATTGTTAGAGCTCCGGACATTTACTGTAGGATTCTTTGAAACTGGAAATAACATCACAATGTGTTCAATCAATTTTTTAGTGTTGAAACATCTGAAGCTACGGTGCTGAATCTTCATTTTTACTGATTAATTAATTTATACCTTTTAACCTTCTTGAAAGTTATCCAAATACTGAAAAGGAATATGGAAGGTTAAGAAAAGAACCCGCGTTTACTTATAGTAAGAACGCGTTTACTTATTATAAACGAATTCTTGAAATCTTCAAGATCATAAATACTAAGTCGGGATAAATACTTAAGCTATTTATCTTTTCAAGCATCCATGTCCAGCTATGATGGCAACTGGTAGTCGACTACACATGGTGACACATTATCGTAAACATAACATCATGACTGTAATCGCCGAAGAGATAGGCAGAGGAAAGCAGTACACTCCCACGTTTCACCAGTTACGTTCAAGTCTCACTATGGAGTAGGTGGTGAATCTATTGCCATATAACGGGCACAAATTCAGATTCCCAAACATCACTAGAAATTTCAACTAGAAAATCCAATTGCAAGTTAGAAAAATTCAAATGGTACCCGACCCGGGGATTTGAACCCAGGAGCTCTCGAACTGCTGTCGCTCTTACAACCACTCGACCAACGAGGCAGTGATCATTATCGCCATGCAGTAGTCGACCTTTTTTTTGTTAACGCGATTGTCATACGGCAAACTTTTAGAGGAGTGGCAAAATTTCCTTCCGGCCACGCTCCGCCACTGCACTGCGCCATCCAATAAAAATATTGTAGACATCAGTCAAGGAAGGTTTACATTAAATATTAAAGTTACCACTTCGTACCTTCATAATTTTATATCTATTTTAACGGGACCATTTATTGTACATACAAAATTTTGACAATTTAACGCTTATATTAGCATAAAATAAATGTACATTAGAAGTCGTCGAAACTTCTACACAGCAAGGCGCAGTTCGCCGTTAATAACATTTAACAATCGTGCCAAATCTGTGTGTAGTTACTTTGTACAATTGTTACTCATAGAATTCACAGATTATTTTAATGTAGGAAATAATGTAGATAAATGAAAACAACATTTCAGTGTATTTTGAAAAATTTATTCGTGATCTCAAGTAGTAAAATAAAAACTCTACTAACTCTCTACATAAACCCGTCGCCGCTCTCAGTAAGGCACGATCCCTCACTACGTCACCATCGTGGGGACTCAATAAAACTCCACAAACTCAAAACCTGAACCCAGCAGTGGGATAAATTGGCGGAGTACAAAATTATCTAAGTATATTTAATAGGACGTTCTTAAAGATAAGAATCGACATCAGGCAGTAGTCCTGGCGCACTAACAATTACAAAATGAGTCTTTGCACCGTCAAAGCAACGCATCTCGATGGATGTCCAGAACCGCCGATGCACGCATGTGGATAATCTATATCCCTGTAATAAGGGACTTTACACATAAAAAACGCGAACAAGAATTTTGGAACTATTTTTAAACAGTATGACCATAATTTCGATGGCTGTGGGTCAAGAATCGTTTTACTTTTAAGGGTTGCGGCGATTTTCTTATATACAAATATAATAATGACATCGCACAGTTTTACAACGCGGCTTAGACGAGTTTTGTAAATTAGTCGAGTACAATGTTCTGTTCGTGAATGTTTTATTTAGTCCCACACAAATAAATCTAATACAAAATGTCGCTTCTCGTCAGCGAGGTGCACACGCAAATCAAAATCAAACAATCTCAATATGCTCACACCGGTGGAAGCACTCCGACGCACTCATTCAGTTGTATTTTTCAAGACTTAACCACCAATAACATAACGCCAGGGTCCGTCAGGGGCAAGCAGAGAGCACAGAGAATACCAAGCATCTCCATCCTTACGCACCTGACGTGACTTTAAACCCGTTTTCGCATACCACGCTGTATTTTTTTTTCAATTCTTTGTCACTGTCACTAAATATAAAATATATATAAATGAGCTTAGAAAACCATATGAATTCATTTTTCAGTTATATATTAAAATGCATGGATATTAAATTTGTGTCAAAAGTCTTCGCTTAAAAAATACAACTGTAACAAAAAATGTGCGTTCAATGTAAATCTTATATTATGTCTTATTTCAATACAATGCGAATTGGACTTTAATGCTAAACGAACATTACATTACAGCATCTTAGAATCGCACTTCAGGTTTACTCTATACACAAGGTTGAGATTCGGTTGGCGGGGGCGCGAATATACTGTACATACTACACACTACAAACTAAAGGTCTCTAGGACAGTCGCGAACAAAAATCATTTTATACGGCGTCATATACAAAAAGGACATACGAAAATTGATTTTTAATTTGCACATACATTATCTTAAAGAAATAAAATATTTAAGTAATCGAGATGTTTTTTGGACGGAAAATAAAACCTAAAGAAAAACAAATTGGAAATTCTAACCTAATCGCAATGTAATAGCTGTTTATAATCTAAATGTAATAGCTATTTAAATAAAGTTACATAAAAGTCATTCGGAATATAAGTAATGTATACATTTGATAACTTAAAATTAAATATACTTAATGTATATGTCCAGTACATATTTTATTTTAATACAAGAAGTCTACTTACCACACAAGTAATCCATTTACATCAAATAGCAAACTTTATAAGTATGGCTCTTGATTCTAGTATAAAGGGAAATGAAATATTTCATTAAAAAAATATACAAGATATTAATTCAGTCCTGTATAGTTTGGTTTCAGAATAGCGGGTGCAAGCCGAGCCACTTTGTTTGAAAACAATTGTTCATCATTGTTATATTCTACCGTGAACAGTGCATGTATATTTTTGAGAATTGTATAGCAAATCGACTATATGATATTTTTGGTTGTTTTTTTTTGTAATAATTTTATAAAATGTACATGTTATGAAATAACACATGAAATATGTATTGCGCTCAAAGCTTTTTGTTTGTTACTTTGAACTTTATGTGAATATAAATGTAAATATAATAACCGTTACGCTAACTTCGGCGCGTGGAATTTTGTTACAAGCGCCACGTGCGCACGAGTGAAGTGCAAGTGTATAATTGTTTGTACATAATTTGCTTCAGAGGAAATATAACGTACACAAGAATATTTTAGCCACATGGCACCTTAAGGGAGAACTAGACAAGAGCAATAATAGTAGGCGAGACCGTCTACGTAGGGACGACGCAGCCAATACGTCGAAACCGAGGACAGATAATACGAAAAGCGTGTAAAACGAAAGTCGTGATAAAATGCGATAACAGTGAATGTGAACCGCTAGATGAAGAACTCGCGGCGCTTGGTGACGCGCGCGCCCGTGGCCGCCGCCAGCGCCGCCGCGTCCGCGCCGCCCGCGCCCGCCGCGCCGCGCTCCTCCTGCGCACACACCGCCCAGCGCACGCTCACCAACACTCTCCTGCCATCGCTTCACTACTGTTACACTTGTCGCTACAGTCGACCATCTCACCCGATAAACTACCTCACCTGTGTTAAGTACTCCCCCTTGTGCCGCGACAGCGCCCGCACCAGCACGATGGCCACCACGATCAGCAGCAGGAATATAAACGCTAGCACCGCTGCGAACGAAATTTTTCTTTGTATTAATAACATAAAATTTAATATGATGCAATAAATGGTAAATATCTGCTGTTTGACCACATTATAATCAAAATAAAGTAAATAAATATATTAAATCCACAATCTGTCCACTTAATCTTCAACATAAGCACAATCACTATTTAATGGATCTATCAGAAAATGCACAAGTACTCACTTCCAAGAATAGCTTCATCAGTTCTGTGGAAGTCCATTTCAGACTGCAAGTCTACATCAGGTGGCGGCCTGGTCTCCACCGGCTCAGGTGGGTGGGTCACAGGTTCCACGCCACAGAAGTCTTCATACAGCACACCTGATAACCATTGCAATCAATTATTAAGCTTTTATTTTATAATATTATATGTGAGATGATGTTATAAATGTTATCTCAATCTCAATTATAAAGTCCTGTACCACATACACGACTGCTAGAAATGAGCCAATTGTTAAACAAATTATTTTTAACTAATGAGTTAAATGGTAACTTCTCAAAACTGGGTAGCTCTCTTCATATTTTCCATGTCAATATTTTAAAACAAATTCAGTGAAACACACAACTCCAAGCCACGTTACGTGGACGAGCGCACTGACCGCCCAGACTGCGCACGTTGGGCGGCGGGTCCTGCTGGAAGAGCAGCTTGAGCGGGTAGATGTCGTCGAACTCCACGCGGCTCACGCAGCCCGCGAAGCCCTCGCCCATGGACTCGTTGCGGCCGATGTACAGGTACTGCACGTTGTTGAACTGCGCGTCGGCGGACTCCTTGATGTTGAAGCGGTACTCCTGCGTCTCGTAGTTGTCCACCTGCACCACGCCCGCCCCGACGTTAGCCCGCGATAATAAACCTTTATGCTTCCACTCTTGTAATAATTACAGTAATCATTAATTGAGTGAAATTTGATGAAAACAAAGATTTTAAAAATATAAACTCATAGACATAATTGACTGACAAAATTATGCAATGTTAAATTCGCCTTTATACATAATGTAGGTTTAACATTTGTCGCAACTCAACCGGTACCTACTGTAAAAAAAGCAATAAGAAAACAAAAGATGTAGATAAAGCTTATCAAGTATCATAAATGAACACTCACTTGCAACACCATAACGGACCCGCTATTTTTTCTAGACAACTTAACGTCGTGATACTGCCCCAAGCCAAATAACTTCCCTTGGAAAACGATCTCCTGCCTTTCGAAACCGAAGTCGAAAACGACTCGAAGATGACCTGGAAAAAGGTAAACGCATGAATTATATTAACATTCTGGTTTCAAAACATTATATTAGAGTCTATAGGAAAGACAATTTATCTTCCATCAACGTTCTAACACTCTACAACTTTTTGTCTATGGTCAGAGTGTTTCCTATTGTAAATCTGGAAAGTAAGTTAAAATATTCCACATGTGAGTGTCACAGGCAGAATCGACATAATCCATGTCACTTCAGAGCTTTACATATAAAAACCTGTCTGCCCACTTGACCAGTGTGGCAGACTACAGCCCACCTCAATCCAAGAGCAGAGATATGTCCGACAATGGAATGAGAAAGAGATTGATATTGATATAGATTCCTGATTATTCAAATCATTAATTACACTATGATAATAAAATTTTTCTCATGTACCTGAATTGGAAACCATCAAAGTTAAATATTCCCCAGAGATGTTGGAGTAGAAGCCGAGCAGGAATCCTTTAGGATTGGTGGTAGTGAAGCCGACTCGGATCTTCTCGTTGATGGTAGACCGCCAGGAGCCCAGGAAATCGTACTTCACCATTGAGTTAGGACGTAGATTCACACCAATTTCTGTGTGAAAAATTTACTAATTTCTAATGCTATTTAGAACAAGGTCAAGTATCAAAGGGCGCATGACGTCATTTACATCATGGCAATGATGGTAGACCACTGCTTTGGTCATGACTTTTTTCATTTTATCACGCAAATGACAACACTTTAAACCTTGACACATTGACCTTGGTTAAAACCCTGACGTCCAAAAACTCTAACCCCTATTATATATGCCTGGTTTATGTATTTATTCTTTACATGTCAGATTAGTTTATCTAATAGCTTATTTACTTAATGCTTATTTACTCGAGGGCGTAATTAAGCATCCACCATGACAAATCAACACTTCGTAAGCTATAACCCGACGACATTTATGACAAGATAATTGTCCTTTAGCAAATGTACACAATAAAAAGGAAATAATTCTCACCATCGGCACAAATCGGACCCTTGAAAGCCGTCCAGCGACAGTCGCAGGAGTAGGAGTCGTATCCCTCGAGACAGGTGCCGTTATTCAAGCAGGGGGACGACTGGCACTTGCCTACACAGCCCTCCGACACGCCGTACAGACCTACGAAGGTAAAGAAACGAATAGATTAATTATCCATTAATTTTAGCTAAATTAAGAACAGTTTGTATGTTATTTGGCTCATGTAAAATAAGCTACTGATGGTAATGGATTAAAAACTTTAAGGATCTCACTTCACACACGTCAAAGAAGAAAATTTACAAAATGATTATTCTTCAACATTCTTTATTAAACTTTTATGTTATCGGTTCGTTGAGTGAAATATTAAATGTCAGATATGTAGTTTATAAGTTTAAACCAAATTTGCCTTAAGATTCGCATTTTTTTATTTGATTGATATCAGAAATACCTAAATGGATAACATTATAGAAAATTGTAAGTCATTTAACTAACCTTAAAGTAGCTTAAGCTATACAATTAAACTCAGTTTGAAACAGTTGGCTTCGCAGGCAACTGGTTGAAAGAGCCGACGTGAGGTCAAAACATAATTGTGTATTTAAAAAACTCTATACCTCGTCTGGCGTGCGACCTGAGATCAACGGGGATGCCGTTCAGCAACAAGGCTCGCATGCAGCCCACGAAGCCGTCCTTCCTGTCCAGCGCGGCGCCCAGCACCAGGCCGGAAGTTAAATGTAGCGCTCGGACGGGATCCTTGGCCGTTCGGATTTCATTCTTTAGAGCTCCATCCACCACCACCCGGGCTTCCTTCCTGTTACGAGTAAATTACATATGTTATTAGATATGATATTAGTAATTTACCAATAAAAGGCGAAGAAAGACATCAATTTAGAATATATTACATAATTTCAACGATGACTAATATATAATATATTGCTCGATGGTTCCAAAGTTTATCATTTCAAATTACAATGTATATTTTTTTACTTTATGTCGGTTCTCATTTATTTATAGGTGGACGTGCAGAATGAGCAGTGCGCGCACCTGTTGCGCTCCACGGACACGGAGTGCCAGCGGTCGTCGGCCAGGCGGCTGCTGGTCTCCACGGACACGCCCAGCGGCGTGTCGCCGGCCGCCAGCTGCAGCTGCAGCTGGTCGCCGCCGATCAGCGCCAGCTTTATGTAGTCCTGCGGGCCCTGCGCACGCCACACATATTCCTTCACTGCCACACAATAAAGTTAAACTCATCCATTGCAATACAATTTTATCCTATTATACTTATTACTATTGTAATTATTACTAATGTAATTAATACTTTATATGTTTATAAAACAGTCATTATAAGCATACTGTACCTTGGCATGTAACAGTACAGCGTTCTCCTTGGTGGTGCGGAACTCGAAGTAGATGTCGCCACTGTGGCCCAGGTCGAACGCGGGCAACTGGATCACCGCGTCGGATATGCGAAAGGTGACCGCGTTGCCGAACAGATCTGTTATTGAAAGCAGAAAATACGGATAATACGAACAAAGTTTATTCACGTCCAACATCAAAACGATAAGTGTTGATGGATATTGGTTGACAAACAAATGATGCAAAGTAACACTGAATTTGCAAAATAAAAATTATTATTGTAATTAGTTTATAAAATAGATAAGTATAGGTATATAATGTTTAAACAAGATGGAAACACATTTCCTGAAGCACTTACCATCTCCTTCGCACAACAATGGGCCAAGTGAATATTGTCCCTCTTTTTCGTCGAGATGACTGCCGGTGTCTCCGAATCTCAGCTGCTTCACGGGAAGATATTCTTTGTCTGTGATCTCTCCACCGTCCGACAAATATTCTATAAAAATACCAATTACCTTAAGAATTATGTATAATTATTATTTCCACCTTATGTGACTATACACTTAATTCAAAAACTGCATAAAACTGAAATCAGCTGGCATTTTAATAACTTTTTAAAATCATTTTTTGTTATTTGAGAAAGTCACATTTAATTCATTTTATTGTTTTGTTTTTCAAAAAGCAATTTGTATATTTATAAGTGAAAACTACTTGTATTTATCTAAGAAGTTAAATTAACTACATATGCAAGGAAAATACACATTCAAGGATTTCAAGTTATTGATACTACACAATCTGATATATAACAAACATACGTAATCAGATATCAGTCACTGCTGTGATGACACTTCTCGGGACTGGGCTGGAAGGTTTCAGCCCTTCGAGTCTCAGTAAATCTGTGCACACTAATACTAACAGAGAAGGAGATGAAGAGAAGAGAAGGAAGGTAGAAAGAGGAGGGTAGGCGGAGGGCAGTACCGTCGCGGCGCAGCGGCGCGTGCTCGTCGTCGCAGTTGCACCACTTGGTGGGGTCGAGGCAGGCGCCCAGCACGCCGCACGCGCACATGCGCGAGGCGGCGGGCGCGCCGGCCCAGCCCGCCATGCGCTGTCCGCCGCGCGACACCCACCACGCGAAGGGCCGGAACGTGCCCTCCTCGCCTGCGCGCGCCGCCACTCATATGTTAGCTTCGATTTGTCACTTTATTACTCTCCAAATCGATAATGAAAGTTTCATTATCGCTATAGGAAGTAATGTTTCATAGAATTAAATTACGACGGTTCATTGGTTTTACGGAGGAATTACGTGCAAAAAAATGTGTTTGAGAATACAAGAAAAGTGGCGCCACGAATGGGCAACCAGAGAAACAAGTAACTTTTAAAATCATGTTTGGCAGATGGTATTGTTTACCTTCTTCCAACATTCCCATTACACCAGTAGAGATTTTCCAGTATAAAAATGAACGCCCCTCCAATAAAATTTCTTTTTTTATTGTGTGAAGGCAAGTAAATATTGCAACATTTTACTTGTGTGAGTGCGGCGATTTTACTGCAAACTTGGACTCTAATTTGCATGTGTTCATAAACAGACTGCAGACGCGTTCAGTTTTAAAATTAACCAACTATAACATTACCAATTGTTTTTACATGTTCGTATGTAATTTATATGTCCAGCGATCTCAAGCAAGAATCCATAGGAATCTATATGTAACCTCATTGTATTACACTGTAAAATTTAAACTATCAATTTCTATTAATATTCACCATTAAATAAAAATTATTACTAATTTACAAAAAATGATAGAAATTTAACTATTTAACTCCATTACATTAATCAATGTAATATTAATATAAGTACAAATACTTGTATCTAATCTATGCAAATTGACACTATTGCTGCTCTCAATTCAAGTCTGGTGCAAGTATGAACCAACAAATGCACCCTTCTCATTGTATAACTTCTTTCAATGACAACTACTTCGAGATAAAAATGGCCAGGACAGTAATATAGCCCTACATAATACATGGGCCTCATCAAGTTTCAAACGCTAAGGGTGAGCTCACTGGGCGAGTTGAGCAGGCGCGAGTGGCGGCAGCGGTACTCCAGGCGCTGGCTGCAGGCGTGCGAGCGCTCCAGCAGCGCCTCCAGCTGCGGGCGGCTGGCGTCGTAGGCGATGTCCTGGCGGAAGCTGCCCGGCTCCTGGTAGCCGTCCACCTGCGTGCGCTGCGCCGCCGAGTGCTGCACCGCCGTCAGGATGCGCCCGTCCGCTGCGGCCCGGGGCAACAGTACTGCACGTGGCGACACCACCCTACATCCGTCTCTCCGTGCCACTAACTTACAACTATTCAAAGCAAGTTTGAATACTTTTTTTCTAGGCATGCATGCCCCATCTTAGAAAACGACGCTTCCCATCAGGCGGAATCGCGACCAAACATTAACCCAACATATTATGTACAGGTAACTACAATGATTTCTTGTTGGAAACAATAGATTGATAAATTCCCTCTTACAATAGAACTCGCACGTGACCGGGAACGGCGGCAGTGGTCCAGAACCGTCCACGTCGATGTGTATTTCGGCCGAGCGGGACACCCCCATCGCGTTCTTGTACGCCTGGCAGGACAGCGGGTGGATTGCTGAAAAAAAAACAGTAATCATATTTAAAACCGATAGATTTTTTTCCCGTAGCGATCAATACAAAGTTCTGTAAGAGTTCTATTTCTTAAATAAATCAAAATGAAATTAACCCAACCAGTAAACATGAATTTATTTATTGCGTTTACAATGTAATAAAATGTTCAAAGTATCAAACGCTCATGGTGAGATCACAAATCTCCGAAAATGGCGTGTGTATGAAGAACGTGAATAATGTCAAACGAGCATGTCCGATAATTAAATTCCGATCCAAAGGTTCTTATGGTTCTGCCTCGTTGGTCGTGTTGGTTGCAAGTGCGACTACCGATCGGGAGGTCCTGGGTTCGATTCCCGGGTCGGGCAC
>DWDU01000013.1:0-33373 GCA_018245575.1 Jemadia suekentonmiller | reverse complement strand
GGTGAAACGTGGGAGTGTTCTACACTCCTCTGCCTACCTCTTCGGGGATTACAGGCGTGATGTTACGTTTTTATGTATATATTATTTTATAAATAGCAATTTTAAATAAAAAATGTGTGATTTACAATTCATCACCAATTAAAATTGTGAAATCTGTTGTGTAAGATAAATGCAGATTTAATAAATGTACCTTTTAACATAACAATCGGATGCAAATTTCCATACTTTAATTAGACATTGGGTAAATTACAAAAGCGGTCATGCTTTAAGCCGGACCGTATTTTTATCACGTCACAAGCTATACTTAGGACAACAAAGAAAATTACCCGAAACGATCGTCGTTGGACCCTCCCAATTTTCTTCAGGATCCTTTGTTTTGAACTGTACCTACCTCCGCTTTTATCAATCTCTTTGCCTTGCCAGTTTGTCGAAGATGAAAGGGAAAATAATTAGTACTGATGGTAAACATCGCTTTGAGATCTTAACTTTATAAATGCCTCGTGTTTTTCATAATTGAACTGTGTGATTGAATCCAATTTCCAATTTGTTCAATTTGTTTCTGTTTAAAAGAAATATTACTCTAGACCAAACCTAAACAGAAATTAATCAGAACAAAGCCTTTTCAAATACAGTTTTAATAGGATTATTAACGTGACTTTTTAACTCAAACGTCTTTATTTTTTTGATACATAGATTGATATAACTTTTTATACCCCAAATTTGTCGTTGATTTCTATTCAAACTGAAACTAACTGAATCAGTCTAAAACTAATCGAATCAAACTAAAACTAATTGAATCAAACTAAAACTTTTGAATTTCACTAAGATTTTTAGATAATACTAAACGAATTTTAAAAAGCGAATTTTTCTTCATGAATGGGAACGTCTCACATTTCGAATCCTCCGTATTATTTTATTATCATTCTGTACTTCAGCCAGACCTCTTATGTGTTGGCAGAAGGCAGTGAATACTAAATGTCTTCATTGACAAAACCTGGCATGCTCCGTCTATTTATACACGAATAATAATTGTTTAAATTCAGTTTCTCTTTTAATATTCTACAATTCTACATACCTCCTACATTTTTATGAGAACAAATAAGGTGTAATGAATTGTCACAAACTTTCCATGGTTTTCGTTTTTTTTTGTAGTTTAACCGCCCCGTTTGTTAAGTGATTCGAAGTGTGACTACTGGATCAAGAAGTCTTCGGCATTAATTCAGAAAAAAAATTATTGGATTTTTCTAACTTGACATTTGATCGCAGTACTCAATCTTTATTTCGTGGTAGGTTGTATGATTTATCTGGAGAAACGTGCGAATGTACTCGCCTGCCTACCTCTTCAATAAATTAAAGCGGCGATGCAAGTTATAGTCTTATTAAGTACAAAATATTTTTAACAACGTACTCGTAGTATAGCGACAAATCGTAATAAATTCTCTCAGGAATATCAAGTAACATTACCGTAAAAATAAAAGCCACCACTAATAATCGTCGCGTTCTTCCAACTGTCTTGCTAGCAACTTAAACGCCCTTATCGCTGTAAAAAACTGCCTGAAAGAATAATAAAACTAAAAGTAGAGCGTTACTCTGACAATTGCGTAAAGTGTGCTGTATGAAGAGAAAAGCGTTTAAAAGAAATAGATTGTACAATTAAATTATGGATTTTTATATTTATTTTGTCTTTAGGATAGTACGCTTGGAGACTGCATTTTAAATGTGTTTCATATTAAACAATTATTATACATTTACTCAACCTGAGTTGACTATTATAGAATGCCTCTACGCATTCAGTCCGCTCTTCGTTAAAACAAATTTTAGGGAAAACAATAAAGAAAAAATAAATATGTATTAAAGTGATGGCCATTAATTGGCAACGGCTCCCGTGAGACATATTACCACATAATTAAATTATTGCTATGAAAATAAATTTGAAAATATGTATTGCCTTAAAGTCTGCGTAAAGTCCTAATGTGACGCAGTAATTTTTGGGATTTGTTCATGGAATTCATAGAAAGTATGTAGACTGAAACTAAACCGAATGTTATCCTGTCAATAAAGAGAATATGTAGTTTAACTATTTTTTTACGAAAATAAATTATATAAAAATATTCGCTAGATACTACACTATGAATAATGTGTTTCCTGGTTGATATTTACTAGTAACAAGGGTCATTTTTTTCACTCATTAACACTACTAAGCGTTACAAAGCCTTAATGAAATCTATTTTGGTTAGTTAAAACCGTTATTTAAAGTATGAATAACGAAATTTTATATTTCATAACACTTTTTTTTTTTTTAAGGTTTTTGAGGGTTTTTGTCCATTAGAACATACCAACCCTATTGTATCTTACACAAGACATCACACACATTGAAAATAAGCTTGCGTAATCACCTATCTATATGATGGTCGCTAGATTACAGAGACCTTTTGCAACATCAGTATTTGGACACGACAGGATGGACTGAATCAAACCTACATCTAATGTATTTAGTTTAAAAAGCTTTAAATATTGTTCTCTTTGTCTTTGGTTTTTTTTACATTCCAATAATAAATGTGGTATGTCTTCAGTGCTGTTACAAAGAACACAATTTGGAGACTCTGCCTTTTTCATAAGAAATGCGAAATTCGCCAATGGAAAATGTCCTGAGCGTAATCTTAATGCTGTTTTAACATATTTTCTACTGTAGCAACCATCATCAAACCAAGGGTAACGAGGCGGCTCATATTGAATGCTGTAATACCAAATGCCTTTTGTTTTGGATATATCACTAAAATATTGTTTCCATAGATTATAACATTTCATTTTAAATTTAGGGATAACATCTAAATATTCTGGATAATAGTTAATTTCTATACCGTTTAATGTTGCTAATTTTGAAATACGACGTAATAATTGAATAATTCTTTATTGTAACGTTCACTGCTTGACACCAGTTTATTCCGCAACAGTGGTCAACCTGGACATATGCCATCACACTAGCGACAGTGTGGATTGGCGAAAATAACACATTTTAGTGGCCGATATATCCGTCGAATATTCTTATACAGCCTTCAAGGCCTCCGATGAGGTTCAACGACGGTTACCAAACTATATGAACCAGGACCGAATGCATAACGTGCCATTTGAAGCACAGAACCGGTGATGGAAATTCGTCAATAGCGGTCACCCATCCAAGAGTGCACCCTAACTTTACAAATCGTTTTATATGTAGATATATATATACAACAATTTAATATTCAAAAGAACGTAACCAACGAGATATGCGAAAAAACTCTCAAATGACCCCAAAGAGATAAACGGCAAATTGATTGCATCTTCACGACATAAACATACAAGGTGCAGGCAGACATACAGTACACGATACTTCAGACTCTAAACATACATATACTCGTATGTAGAGTATATAATTTGTTTGACTACGAACGCGGGCCAAGGTTCGCTCGTGTCGCCTTCGTGGTTCGCGAAATGAATGGTGCACGCCGCGGTCTTCGCGTTCAAAGAACATTTTGTATAAATGTTACCTGTTCACTTATGTATGACCACCGCCGAGACTGAAACCTCTTTATCGCTGTCAAGCTTTTTTTATTTATTTGTATGAAGGTTACGTTATGCATGTGTATTTAAATGTTACGTAACACTGCCGAAACAGATTCCACTTTAGTTGAGAAGGGTGACTGAAAATACTTATTTGGTCACCCAAAAGTGATGGAATGACAGCAGATTTTCTTAGAACGAGTACCTTGTACATTGCGATGAATAGAATGTAGAGAACTTCTGCTGATAGATCGTCGCATCTTCGAGTTGTTCTGAAAATTTTAATGCATTAAAGTATTGATAGTTCCTTATATTCACACGTATGTATATTTGAAAAGCAACTAGCGGTCAACCGCACAAGAGGCGCACGTGCCAAGCTTTGCTGAACTTTGCGTATCGCTTGCAAACTCCAACCGCGACAGCGAAATGATAATATCTCATTTATCTGTAGAATCAGTAAAATGGTATAACCACATCTTAAAGCACAGATTCATTTTTTGAATGATATCGAAAAAAGGAAGCAATTAAGTAACATTTATCAAATTTCATAAATGCCCCAATAGCCGAAAATCATGAGTCTTTCACGAGACTAATATTTTAGTCTTCTTTTCAATCACGATGTTACTCGACCAAAAGTTAAAAGATGATTATTCTATCAATCCATTAATCACAGTACCTACACCCTAAAACCTCATAAATACAACGACGTAACAACCCTTAAACGCCACACTGAAACTGGTGTTTGGGTCAATCACCGTACCGGCTATGACACAGGATTGACCAAAAATAAAAAAACAACTATTGAACGTATCTACCTACATACATACAAACATATCTTTACGCCAGGTACCATACGGGGTAGGCAAAGAGCACCTAGTGCCAAATATCTCTATCCTTACAGACCTGCCGCGCCCCTCTCCTCTTCGTGCCAACCTCGTACTGGCAAAAAAACGTGAACGTAGACAGTACCGTGGATGGTCACATTCACACGCAACAGTACGTGGAGCGGGCGGCGCACGCGCACCGGGAAATCGTTCAATCTTTACGCTAGTTATAGAACTATCCGCATAATGCGTCCAACGATCGATCGTAACGAGCGGCGGCGCTTGGGCAACGTGGCGGCCGACGAGCGAGCGAGCGTAATTTTATTATGAGCTATGGAGTTCTATTATCGCCGCTCACGCAACACCGCAATGATAGAACACACTCAACAGTCGATACGCTTTACTGACGTACGCCTTTCGCAACACGCTGTATCAAGATGGTACATCCCACTACTATAAACACTGTGAAAGAAATGTTCCGCTGATTTCTATTAATTTTCTTGCTACATCCTCTACATATAACTTAGGCTTCATCAAACTAACGAGTTAATAAGCTTTTAGTAGCCATGCGTGAACCATCTCTGAAAGCATCTGCGTTTTCTATAAAGCCGGATCAGCGAGAAACGCTAGCCTATCGTATATAGAAAATTTTTTTTTGCCAAAAAACCGCCATAGTCAATATGCCATGCTGTGTTTTAAGGGACGTAATAATAAGAAACAAACGACGAAACACATAAGGTACAGTCCGTGCACTTAATAAGCGCCGATAGATCGCTAGATAAGGTCTTAATAGAGCACTAGGTAAGGTAAATATTTAACCGCCGCGCCGTCTTGATTATCCGGATACTTTATGGCCCACACTATGAGTATATATATGCATACGTACAGTACCAGCCGAAAGAGATCAGGTGATTTCAAGAGAACACGTTTTGTTGAATTTATGATGAATTATAAATTTATACAGTTGTGTGATATGGCTGTTTAATCTATCATTTGGTAAACACTTTCCTGAAAAAGTTTGAGTGACGAAATGTTTTAAAGGAATACAATCTTTGTAAACGTAACTGGTGAAACGTGAGAGTATACTACATTCCTCTGTCTACCTCTTCGGGAATAACAGGTGTGATGTTACGTTCACAATCTTTGTACTACTTTGTATTGTAAACACTGGTGGTATACATATATATGAACTTTCTGAAACAAAAGAAACATAAAAATAACATAAAATTATTATATGAAGTTTATGAAACAGAACTCTATAAATAATTATGTTTTTGTCATTTTAAAGGATTGTTCTGTTAATCCTTCGATTAGTATCTATCATTCATAGCCGCGCGATACTCGTATGTAGCTTGTCAGCTGTATAATTTAGTGACAGATGGCCTTGTGGGATTTGTTCCAAGATATTATATTATACTGACAATTAAACACTACACTACGAACATGTAACATTTTTATGCACAAAGCAACCATCTACCACCCTATTGGCATTTTTAGCATATTTTGTTACGAATCGATCAGATACTGATTAATGTCGGACGTTACCGAAATCGATGTGCTCGTAAGTGTTTGAAGATAGTGATCAATGTGGAAGCACATCAGGTCTGTAAGTATAAACATATTTGACACTCTACTGTCTGCCAAGCAAAGAATTCTGCGTATTGATACATACATATCTTCACGTCAGATCCCTGAATAGGTGGGCAGAAAGCAAAAGTGCCAAATCCTGACAGACATTCCGCGATTCTTCTACACTTATCGGCGTAATCGGCGTGCATGTATGGAAAGAGTGCTTTTCATACATGCACTCCGATTACGGAGACTGACTCCCCTATCAGCCAGTATCTGGCCTATGTATATTGATCGACATAGGCGAGCCGTTGCCCCCTCAGCATCTGTCTCGATTAATATTCGCAATGTACAATTAGCTATGCCCGCGACTTCATTAGCATGGAATTCTAAAATTTTAAAATGAAAGTACCATAAGATACTCCTTATTACATAAGCTATATTCCAGTGAACGTCCCGTCAAGATCAGTCCACCCATTCCAGAGATTAGCCAGAACAAACAGACAGACAGAGAAAAATAGTAAAAAATGATATTTTTGTATACATATGTACCGTGTACACATAGATATGAATTTAGTAAAAAGCGATTATGTTAATATTACAAACAGACACTCCAATTTTATTTATCTGTATAGATCAGCTTTGTCACACTTCCATCAGCCATTCTTTCAACATGTGCCAACCATAACGATAATACAATGATATAAAAGTAACAGTACACTTTATAAAGTACTCAAAACTGAAATTACGCATGAAAATTATATTAAACGGCGTGTTATACTTAGCGGTACGTCCTGTAAGTGGGTCGTCGGGGTCAGCAGTGGCTATAAATGGATCGCAAGGTCCGCCACGTCCCCGCACGCCGCCCGGTGCCCGCATCCGCCTCTGTCAATATCGTCCCCGCGTAGATTGCTATTGTGCTGACATGCTGAAGCTTTAACAGCCTGGTGATTTAAGATTCCGCCTACCAATCCAGAGGTTCGGGATCAAATCTGGCCTAGACTTTTATGTTTTTTACAATTATGATTTTCACTTGCTACAACGGTAACTGTTTTAAAATTAATAGGTAGAAATGGATACGACGCAAGTAAATTGAGGAAGGCTCGTTTGAACGCTAAATCCATTAAATTGGATCGAACCAATAAATCATGGATCGATGTACAATTACAATGAGGCGCAAAAACAGGTTACGCGCGTTCAAGTGGAACTGTACCAATGGTCGGGCAATCATTGAAATCATGGCAATGTTTCTGTAGCACGCTGCCAAGGTAAAAATACATGGAATATTATATGTTCGGGCTATTTTTCATACATTAAGAGAAATGAATTTAGAAGCTTAAGGCCTGTAAGGATAACGATGTGTGACACTTGGTACGCACTACCATTCCGTAAGGGCGCTGGCCTATCGACCACCAATTAAATTCTAAGTCCCATCACAGAATCCTTACTCCATCTGGTATTCCATTGGCATCTAGCCAATAGGCATTGCCCTCTTGCGAACCTATTAGTCAGATACGGGCACAAATCCAGACTCCCAGCTACTACTAGAAATACCGATAGCAGCCGGCCCGGGAATCGCACCCAGGACCTCTGTAAATGTTAAATGTTGTTAGAAATATTCTACTTCATTAGCAAAAAGCCCAATTTATGTTTAAAATAAATACTAACGACTGCCTCGTTGGACGTGTTGGTTGCAAGTGCAACTGCCGATCGGGAAGTCCTGGGTTCGATTCCGGGGTCGGGCACTATAGAATTTTCTAATTTCAATTTTCTAGTAGTGACTCGGAGTCTGGATTTGAGCCCGGTGCATGGCAATAGGCTCACCACCTATTCCATAGTGGGACGTAAACGTAATTGGCGAAAGGAGTGTACTACACTCCTCTGCCTACCTCTTCGGGGATACGAGCGTGAAGTTACGTCTTTAATACATATTCTTCCTCAGTATTCAAAAGATATATACTTTTTTAATTGTAGTAGCTACTTAGACAAGCAAATAATTAAAGCCAGTGTAGTTATACTAGGAGAAATATATGCGTTAATTTCATTATTAAAACAGGAAGCGTTGTATTTAGCTAAACACATTTTCATATGAATCTGTCTTTCAGTTTGATGCAGGTTTATAAATCCGCGGTATCAAACGACATAACGTAAATTGGCTTTCTGAATAAAAAAAACTACGACTTCCATAAAACATAAAAGGGTTGATTTTTAACCAAGGCAGAATATTTCAAAACCAATCTGTCATCTGTCCAATCGAACGTTCGCGAACATTTCTATTTGGGAAATCTCTTGCTATGTGGGAAACTTTTTGTGACAGTATTCGACAAATCTGCTCGAACAGCCTGTGAAATGAATTCGATCGAAGATACAAGACTGTTGCATCTATTGCGACGCCAGTCAGACAACGGCAATATGGTTCTGTTTTTTTTTGTACGTAAATAGGGATGTCACGTTGGAAACATTAGGATATACAATGGAAAAATCTCTATTTGCAATCAACATCATCATCCACCTGTTTGAGTCCACTGCTGGACGGAGACATTTAGCAGTGACTAGGTAGGCCCCGCTATTTCGCGTTCAGTTCTGTTATATATTTGATTGATATTTATGTGCGATATTTTACTACCTAATGTTGACTCCGCGAATCGCTTAAGGCACCAACACTGACAGTAATATATACAAATGAATATAGACAGCGTACAAGAACTAATTTGCAAACTCCCGATTCCATTACGTTACACTGTTTACTCTAATAATGTAATGTTGTTTCAAATCAACGAGTTGTATGACGCAAATTACAAAACACCGCGCACACATATAGGGTAGATTTCACATGTGAAGCCGATTGTTGATTCCACCAAGGTCAAATATTAAAAGAAAAGTGAGTACCTATAAAACCTTAAATGTCATTATAATTAAATACATACCTACGTACATCTGTCGCAAAATCGAAAACATCAGGAGTTTGACGTGTTCCGGAGTGGAGGCCACTCCTTGGCAAACGTAGCGTAGAACTCCCTACAAATGGTGGAGTGACGATATACACACGTAAAGTGACTGACAGCTTGGATGTGACGAGTTGAAGATCAAGACAAAAGTTCCTTCAATAGATGAGTGTGTACGCGGTTAACATATATATATATAATTACATGTATATTAATATGACAGGTATATAATAATCTTAAAATAAAACAGTATCTGCCTACTTTGGACATGTGCGGAGATGTGACAAGATATATTGATGTGTACTTATTTTTAGAAGAATTTTTGAAAGGGTAAATATGCAAATGTGGTAACCCTATAAAACGCCAATACGTCGCGTGACACGCACGTAACATGAATTACGCCGGTAATAACATACAGTTATGTTCATAGGAAGAAATTACATATTTTCTGTTCTACAAACGCGCTCCATTTTCAATATTGTTTATTCGTATGTCTAATACATTAGACTCCTTACAAAATCTCGAACACACCGTAACATAAACTCCCGAACATCTTTGTTCGTAGTTAAACGATATAATGAGATAAAGAGATAAAAGAACATCGCATTTCGCACTCGACATATCTATAGGCACCTCGCATGGCTCGTACGAGTCCACAAAGTGCACTAACGTGAAAGCCACCTACTAGCCCGGCCCACCTTTATCTGTTCCGTTTCCTTTGATGCCGAGCCAAAATGTAGCATCGAAGCCAAGTTGGTGCTTATCTGCCACATCGATCGGGTGATCCTACCTCAAATACTCGCTCTGAAACAGACTTGTGATTTGAGGGAATTTGATATCCGTTCAATGTGTTCGCTTTAAGGGAACGGGAATGTAGAGGGTAATAGATAGTCGAAACCAGACATCACGAGGAGCCGAGGGAGAGACGGGTTGTTGAACTGGAAGATGTATTTGAAACGCTCCTCAACGTAGAAAGGCGCACTGGGACTAAATAGCACGCAATATAACGGCGATAGTATGTGTACTCCGGCAAAGGTGGTTTGCGAGCCGGTTGAATTTGTTTCGAAAATCAGATATATGATCATATTTACGTACAGCAACTACGAATCTAATGCATTGATTTTGGAGTCGCTCAAGCTTATTTGATTGCTGCTCGGCTAGGTCAAGGTAGAAAATGTGTCTTCTTTTTAAAATATCATTTGCAACCTGAAAGCTGTCACGTACATTGAAACCGCAATGCTGTCAGCACCTTTAACAAGGGTACATACGAGTATTACGGACAGAATAGAGAACACGGAACATTTACGTCTTATTGTTAACTTAGGTAAGAAAGAAAAGCAGACAAGCTTTGAAGAAGACACAACTTGTTTTTAGACATTTATAAATGAAACACACAAGAGAATTTTACGTAACATAGAAACATAATATCACGCCTGCGATACCATCAAATGTAAGATTAGGCAGGCAGACAAAGGAGTGTGGTACACTCCCACGTTTCACCAGTTATGTTTATGTCCCTCTATGGAATAGGCGTTGAACCTATTGTCGTACATCGGGCATATATCCAGACTTCGTGGTAATATTAGAAAATCTAAGTTAGAAAAATCCAATAGTGCTCGAACCGGGATTTGAACTCAGGACTACACGAATAGGAGTCGCGCTAGCAACCAACAAGACCAACGGGGCAATACTGCGTAAGTACAAATAGAATGTTGTTAAAGTAAAACATATCGTAACCCGACACGGATTCAAAAAGCTTCTAAGAGTAGTCTGGATCCAAAAATCCAGCTTTGACTTCAAAGCGATAACCATGATTACCATAAATGACTTATAAAAAAAAAGAGTGTTTAAGGCTGCAGTGAATTTATCGTAATAAAAAGAATGTATCACGCTGGCCAAGATCGATTTGGTCAACATCTTAAGAAACATTATAAACCTTTCTAAGGCCCACAAGTTTCACGATGTTTTCCTCCGCCACAATAACTAGTGAGACAATCTTTAAAACAAACTTTGTATAGTCCGAAAGACATGCCCGGATAAGAACACAAGGCAACTGTAGGAGTGGTAGGCTGAAGTAAACAAACCACAAACGAATCAATGGTTTCTCAAACAAGGAAAATAAAATTAACAAACGGCAACAATAAATTCACAGCAACATGAATATACAACAGCGACGCACTCGGCTCACGCGACTGTCACCGCGTTTCAGTTTTTCACAATTTCCTAGCGGGTTAATTAGCAATTATAAGCAACAAGGGACACTTGGCCGACAATGTGGATTGTTTCCTTTCCCGGCTCTAGTGGATAGGAGCGCGCTAATTCCAAATTTGAAAACGGGATGATATGCAAGAGAGTGTGAATTGTTCACTCTCCCGAGTTTCGTGGATGAGAGCGTACGAATTCCAAAATCAAAATCACTTGAACCATCAGCGATAGTATCGGACAAATGGCACATTTAACATGACAGTTATTACATGTATGCAATGGTGGATACTAAGTACACATCAGATGCATTTGATTAATTATGTTTTTATAAAGTTTCCTGTTTTTTACTACTCAATATTAAACAAAAACGTCACACCTGTAATCTCCGAAGAGGTAGGTATTTAATATTACTTTAAATACTAATCATTGGAACTTGGCACTTAGGTACTTCGATATCAAATGTCTATGGTTGCAACATTGATTCACAGAGAATATAACCTCTTTTTTACAGGGTTTTTTTTTTGCTATTTTTGGTGTGATTTCTGTCTCATCTCAAACAAAATTTATCAACTAAAGATTTTAATATCAACTAAAGATATTATTAACCTTAAGTACCTACTTAATCAGAACGCCTCATGTCAGAAAGTGCTTTTATAGAGAATGATCATTTCGAAAATTATGCAACTCTTGTGTTTTCAGCTTCATTTATTATTTCAAGACGCTTGTCATTCCCTCAGTGACTTAACTAGGAAGTTGTATAACGTTTGAAGTGACACCTGAGTACCTTTTCTCTCAGTATTGTGGGTGGCGGACTAGTTCGTCGCTATGTCAAAGAGGGTTCTTTTTGCGAATGACTCTTGTGAGTTAAGGGTGGTTTTGAAAAACCCTAGTATTAACATAAGAACCATAGAATAAAACTATGCAAAATATAAAATAACTATGCTGTCTGCTTACCCCGTTATGAACTGGGCCTTATAATATAATATAATATCAGTAATAGAATAAAGGAAAGGACTTGGAAAACCGATAACATAACATTAATAATGAAACAAATGCATAAAGATAGAAAATAAAAGTATTAAAAAATTTCAAAAGTAACAATTACAGTAACAACCATCATAGGTAAGTGCCATTTACTAATATCAGTTGACTTATGTTAAATCAGCTAACAAACGCAATGCAAACTAAACGGGCCAAATAAAACAATGGCCGGTACAATGTCGTAAAACAAAATAACGCTCGTTATAAGTATATGATTATTGTAAAAAAAATTGTATAAAAACTTTTTAAAGTGTAATTAATAAATTACTAACTATACATTATTAACGTATCAAAATATCTGTGACAATTTCATATGATTTTTTGATTTACGTTTAAATTACATGTCTATAACAATAAAATGATAAAGTGTACAATGAACAATATTCAAATTATAATGTTTAAGTTGTCCATTTTTGTTCAAAATTGTTCGTGACTTGTGCAACAAACTCTTACGACGTCATTTTTCTACCCACGTTCATCGATGTTTACACGTTTTAAATGCTACCTTCACATCATGACCGAGCCTAGTGCCACACGCACCCTCGCCCCTACACTCAAATATCTCTATTAGATCAATTTTATTACGGACTAGACAAATCAAATTCACCTCATTCCGTACGGTGGCACTCTCTATGTTGAGACCAAAGTGTATCGATGAAATTTATACCAATACAAATTAATCCAAAATCAAATAGTTTTGATAAGCGTAAGGTAGTGTGAGTCGCACGTTGTAATCGCTCATGGAATTTGGGCGTAAATTGAGCTACAACGGTAATGGGACCAACAATAAAAACCAATATTAAAATCAAATATAATCTCGGGGCGGAATAATAATCCCCGACCCCGCGCCGGGATTACCACGGCGCTGGCAAATCGCAGCACCGCGGTCTGCTTAGGGTCAACTAATGAATGCCCTGACGGCCTATAGGCAGTAGTGTAGGCGGTGCCTATAGGAGTTATATATATACCTACACAGAATTTTCGCAAGTGTTGAACAGTAAACTTATCCAAACATTTCCGCGTTGTGAAATTTCCCTGTACATTTTTACTGAAACAGCCTTCTCCGAATAAAAAACCCCGTAAAAATGTTTTCGTTAAAATTACGGCCAAAGATGTTACCCAAAGTTACCACCCTGAAATATTGACATATAAAAAGAATAGCTATAATAAAAACAAAAACTATATGAATAAAAAAACATCAGTGAACTTAGTATTATCAAAAAAATTTACAACAAACTTTAACGAAACCGCTGCTTATAGATATATTTCATAACTTAAATATGTACGTATTGGATGCCATTGATTAATATATCGTATCTATCATATAAAATTATATATCTATCATGAGAATTATTTACAAGCAATGATCCATAGCAAATACAATAATATCTAATGAATGATAATAATTGAATGCGTGCATTAAAGAGCAAGCAATCCCGCATGAGAACATATTACTTTAAATTTGCGATACTTGAAGCTTTTGGAAACTAAAAATTAATAAAGAAGCTCAACATATTTAAGATTTATAAGGCGCCATTTCCATCTTCGAAAAGAATGCAACACTGAATGTAATATGAGAGAAATATGAGAAAGTACTGAGAACAATTCTATGATACTGAACATTGCGGAATTTTGAAAATTTCAAACAAGATTAATGGAATAACTTTCAAAGTTACTTAGAATGCAGCATCTACTGATTGTAGAAGATACAAAATTAAAATATTTTGAGGAAAACCAGACGTGTCCAGCGCATGATCAGAAAATTATGAACATGAATTCGTTTTGTTGAAATTCCCAAAAAAATATGACACGCCAAATAATACAAATCGTTTGAAATCATATAAGTAAAATTAAACCTTCAAAACATATTTAGGGCTAAGCGTCTCTTAGAAACGGAATGACAGCTTAAACGAAATAAGAGCCTTTTTGTAAAGTAGGCAGTAGGTGGGACGTGTATTTTTAATGCTTGTCTGGAACGAACTCGTCTCGGGAACATTTCGAGTACATTTTTATGACATTGAACGTTACGGAGGTTATTTTGAAGTCAGAGGACATGGCGTGTCTAGAACTTAAAGTAACAAGTAACTGAAGAATCTTAACTCGAAGTAAATTTTACTCAATTCATTATGAAAATGAAATGGATGGCAAAAGTTGAAGTGTCTAGCTTTGAACTCCAGTGATTTTATTACGTTCTCAGCAAAATAATTTTCATGAAACGCAAGTTAATCTGTTTTTAATGTTTCAATATGGACACATGTCAACGAAAAACCATAAAAGGTTGAATGAATTATGAATGAATGAATAAATGAATGAATGAGTTATGAATGAAAAAAGTTTAAAAATGTTAATGAGTATTTAAAATTTTAACTTGAAAAGATGAAATGAAATAAAGCACCACTGTTAATATTTTTATGAAGGTAAATAAATAAATAAAACAAAGTAATCGATTGGAGTAGATACAGGAGAGAACGGAGAGAAAATTACACGAACAATAACAATACATATTTTATGAAGAATAAAAAAACACTTAACGTATACGTAAAACATATCCTAAATTCCTAACTGAATGGATAGTCGAAAAATAAATTCAAAATAAAGATAATTCGCACGTCGTGTACACACACAAACACACATTCTGTATACCCCATTAGACAGCAGACGTAATATCATTTACGTGTGCACAGTGCAACAATGCTTAGGCGCATTAGTTACACTGAAAGCGTCGGTAAATTACTAAAGAATTCCTATTGGCGTTTCGCAAACACGTACAACAAAATTACTTTGCGTCGTAAATGTGTAATGCAATGCATAATATGTAATATTTGCTTCACAAACAACAATCAACTGGTTAAACATATGTACGTATAAAATCTTTCTTATTAACATAACATTAAGATGTCATGTTTTCATTATAGGTAACAATCTGATTTTGATATTGGTTGGCTGAAAACCTTCATACCTAACACTACAGGGCATCATTTCTCCCATATCTCCTGAAAAGTTGTGAATATGCTCCATACTTCAGATTCGAACAGACAAATAATAATTAACGATCAATATTCTGCCTTCTATACATAATTTTAAAAGAAGCTATGTATCAATCAGTCTGAGGTAATCTTTAATTATCTCGAACATCATATAACGAGTTTGTATGCTTTGATCTACAGTTTTCATTTATATTTCTCAAAAAAAAATCCGTATTAAAAAATAATTCAGCATTTCTAGAAGGAGCGCATTAAAATATCTACAGATGAACACCAAGATCCGATATACCTGCGATTTAATGATTACTGATACCATTTTTGTCTACTGAAATTGCATGAAATATGTACAAGAAAAATATGTATGTATTGTGCTCAAGCTGTTTCACCAAAACTATTATGACTTTTCATAAAATTAAAGGTCTTATTAAGCTTGGCGTTTACGAGCGTGAACTTGTTTTATTAATATGGAAGTTACGAGGGGTTTGAAAAAATGAGACGTTACCGTAATTGAATAAACAGGGGGAAATAAATGAGCACGCCGCGCAGTTCAATGGAGGGGAGATAGATCAAATATTTCTCGTTTCCTACAAATTCATTATGGTATGCAAACATAAATAAGAAATTCTAGGAAAATTCCCTTCATTTATTCTAAATTTGTTAATGGTCATATACCAACCTTAACAACGCGCCTTTAATCCCCGAAGAGGTAGGGAGAGGACTGCACTACACTCCAACGTTTCACCAGTTACGTTCACGTACCACTTTGGAATACGTGGTGAGCCTATGGCCATTCATTTTTTTAAGTCAATTTAAATATTTTCTTTAAATTAATATTAACATCTTAAGTTCCTTTACACAATAGATATACACAAGATCCTGTAACTCACTCACACATGAAACAGACAGTTTATTAATAATATTTACTATGGAGAAGTTTTGCGAACGTAGTGAGATTTGAAACCAAAATAATACAAATAAGGAAATAGCATGTCGCAGAGAAAAACGAGATGGGTGGTTAGTCGTAAACCCTTTAATAGAGTACGTTGGCAACCCGGAGTGCTCACCTAATGTTCCAAAGGGAGTGAGCAAACATTCGCTCGTGCGACGAGATGCGATACTATACAAGCTACATATATTCTGTTAACATTTTGGTCTATCGATCAGTTACTCAGGACTCAGTTTAAAATCGGACAGTATGGGTTCAATTAACGCTAAAAAAATATGTGTTATGAGCACGAATGTCCTATTATCGAATATAGTTATTATTAATATATAATTACAATATCTAATAACTTATTGTATTAATGAATATTATAAAATAATTTATATAAAGCGTTGCCTCGTTTGGCATCAAGTGGCTGTCGATGACTTGTACCCAGAGTAACGCTGCAGACTCTAAGTTCTGTCTGCATCATGTACTACGATAAATACGATACGAACGGTAAAGGATAGATAATAATGATCCCTTGTGTTATGGTGACAGCTAGGTAATAAGAATGTTCATGAACAGTTCACAAGTAAAAAATATTGACCGCAAAATACCTTTGTTATTTATGAACGCAATTTTAAATTTCATTTTTATTCAAAATTTCATTTGTATATTGTTCCGTTTAATGTTATTTTATTATTTAAACCTATGCCAAAACTTACAAAATAGCACGTAATTTAGATCATATGTTTAAAGAAAAACTATAACAGACATAATGACAATAGTGCAGACTTAGACGTTTTAATAACGAAATATTACAAAAATCTTAATGTCGCATCATCATTGATTTCTTAATAAAGATATGTATAATAAAAAAATCATTAAGATATTTAGAAAGAGTTAAAGAGCATACCGTTCGTTCATGCAAAATATTTTTTTTTTATTTCTTTCATACCTTCAGAAATTAAATAATTACTACTTGAGAGAGCTTAAAAATAATAAATGTCTCACTGCTTAATAAGAAAGATTTGACTCACTGCATACACCTCGACATGGCGAGTCGCAAGAACTTTCCTAAACATCCCTCCCACGGCCACTACACTGTATCGTCGCAAAGCTTCATCACATTTATAATGCGCTTTACGCTTCTTACAATAAAGGCTGTATTATGACAGCTTTATGAAACGCGTTAATGACCACAGTAGCATGAGTAGGAGTGGCTGTGCTGGTGATGGTGGAGGGATGGTCAGAATTAAGTATTTCTCGGGTATAAGTGGACACGCGCGCAGAAATAATTTACATTTAAACGTTTAACGAACGAGTGTCGAGATATTAGGTACACATACATATGTACGTTGGTTTATTTACGTTACGTTAAAATAATTGTGCTTCGATGAAAAAAATGGAGTTTACTGGAGTGAGTAATTCTTTTTATGGTTTTTTTTCTAGTTCTGTGATGACGGTGGCGTGTAATTGTGTTTCAATGTTGGAAGTTAATTGGCTTCAATTCACCGGACTGTATATAATAAGTAACTGCGTTTGTTATGAAAACATTTTATATAGGATATATTTTTTTCACTGTTACTTGCTCTCGTCACGTAGATTCCAAGTAGATAAATGAAACACATTGACAACGTAGCATTTGGGTAGTGGTTTAAGAATCATAATGATGGTCAGCAATAGTCCGGTATTGAGGTGCCTTAATTAAAAACTTGTAACTGTTTCCCGATAACATTGGGACGAAATGTATTGAAGAGAATTTATTCATTAAATTTTAATGTTCGCCTGCCTCGTCGGTTGCAAGTGCGACTGCCGATCGGGAGGTCCACCGGGCACTACAAAATTTTCCAAATTTAGATTTTCTAGTTGTGGCTCGGAGTCTGTGCCCGTGGCAGTCTCACCACCTATTTCATAGCGGGACGTAAACGTAATGGAGAAATGTGGGAATGTTGTACATTCCTTTGCCTACCTCTCCATGGATTACAGGTGTAATGTTACGTTCTATACATTAAATGAAGTCCAAAATTTATTAAAAAAGTTAAATTATAAATTGGGTAATTTCGCAATAACATTAGATACATACATATATACCAATTATACACTTATTGCATTTTGATTCGTTTCATTCCATGTAAATATCAACAAATCAATTAAAATAATCCATTGACGGATTCTTACTTTATCAAAATAATAAATAAATCAAGCTTAAAACACGCGCACGGAAAAGTGAAACAAATGAATACTCGTAAATCAACCAGTCACTCGCAATCGCAATAAATCATCACATCACATCGCATCGCATCACGTCACGTCACGTCACGCGTAACATGATGTTACATGAACGATATAAGCCTGTGATGTGTAAAAAAATTGCGACGCATATAACAGGTTCTAGCTTGATGCACATTAAATGAACGCGCGCGGGGAACCGACTACGATGTTCGTTATAAACGACGTGCGCACATTACGGCTTCCTCGTACAGTGGGCGATAGGGTTGTCAAAACGACATTTTTTTGTATATCCCAACCGTCATAGGCACTAATTGAACGTCACCGGTGTGTTGATTAACAGATCATGGAAACTTGCACGTGTCGCCGGTGCATTACTTTAAACACAAATAGGAATAACAGTTATAGAATGTCAAATGACTATTAATGATAGGTCGCGCCATCTTGTGTATATCGACACGTACAGCAAGTAAAAATGAAATGCGTTGGGTCGAGCTTCAAAAAGCTAGAAATGACATTTCGACACCACTAATTGAACTCTGACACGAAGATGTCTTATAGGAGAATCAAAAATTAACATACACAATACTGTGGAGTCTAATTTAAAGCAAATAATTTGCTAATTGTCATTCAGTGCTCTATAACATAAAAATAAATAAATAGTCACATATCGTATCATCATAGCATTACAAGTATTTGAAAAATTTATATACGATTATATTCATTAAAATCACGATTGATAAAACAAATTAACGTTTAGGAAAAAGATGAGACAAACTAATTTCAAAGCAGATAGGGGATCGTAAGTACACGAATTCCACATTCAGCCAGGAATATGTATGAGGCACCATAATTGCTATTAGTTTAGTATTCCTATATATACTCAAACGAGACCATTCGTCTGTTTATTTCATTTTATTGTAAGTCTTTCAACAATATAAATCTCTTGTGTCATGAGAACAATATTGAACAAGCTTATAAATCGTTAGCACTCTATGACTAGCAATTCATCAAGTAATGAAATTTATAATTAAAATGAACCACGTCTTAAATTAATTAACTGAGCTCAGTGAGGCCGCCTGCTGAGGCGGTCGTAATGCCGATGGTAGGACTTGCGTTACCCAGCCCGCTTCCTCGTACGTTAATGAGTACTAGCGGTCATATATCATCAGTCTAGTGGAACTTCCGCCGCCCATTTCTACCAACACTATTTTGCACGCTGAATCGAAATAGAACGTCATATAATTTATGACGTTACAAGATATGACATTGCAAACAAATTAATGTAATATTATTACGAAAAATGTATAAGATATCATAATAGTCATACCTCAGTTGTTTACATTTCAGTATTCCATAAGGTCAAATCTAAAACTTTACAATTACGTTCTATTTAAATATTAAATATTACTCGAAATTTAGACGAAATAAATTTCTCCAAAATATCGTGCAAGACATGTGAAGTCTGCGAACCCATATTTAACGAATGTGACAAAGTAATACCTTATCCTTTTTATTCTTAGAACACACAATGGTGATATTGATGAATATGATAATTATGATAAATGGTATATCACTATTATACAAATAAGTTTCAGAATGAAAAAGAATCGATTCAACGCGTGCTACACGCGTTGAATCGATTCAGGAGCTAATCAAACTGAAGAAACTGGTTGGCATTAAATAATAGAACACCTATCGTCTCCTGTGCCGCCCTCTTCCAAGCACGGCAGAATTCAATCAGACCTCACATGAATATAATGTGATATACGAATTACCAGCACGCAAATGTTATATAAATAAATCACGCAATTCTATTTAACGATAAGTTACAAAACAAAAAAAAAATACAATTTCCATTTTTATACACAAATCACGCAATTTTAATTAACACCAAATGAGAATAATAAAAAAAAAACTCAATCACCTATGCAGTTACGGATCTCCACGCAACCGATGCGCATAATTAAGGACAGTTATTGAACGATGAGCATCGGCACGCCAGCGGCGCGACCGCTTCCGCCTGGCGTTCCACTTGTTGCTATTTCGCACATTCGCTACCAGTTTCGATTCGATTCCGGCCATTTCTATAAAGACGGTGATAATGATGTTGCAAAATTTTTAGAGACATCAATTTGCGTATCATTGGACTCTCTCCTCTTTCTTTGCTATACAAATATCCTTTGCTACGCAAATATTTTAACGTAAATCGTAACATCACGTATAACATAAGTACACTCCTATATTTCACCAATTACGTTTACGTCCCATTATCATATACCTACATAGGTGGTGAGCCTATTGCCATACACCGGGCACATTCGCGGCGCCAAAAAATGCATTGAATATTTCTTTTCAATACTATTTGCCCATCCATCCATTCGCCTCTGTTTATGGTCAACAACATTTTTCCTATACAAATTTATATGCGATTTTGTTCATGTTACAGATTGAAAGATTGAAAATTATATATATATATATTTGCACTAATCGCATACAAAGTACAATAATCATATTATAGTAAGTGATAAAAATAACTCTGCAACATAAAATCCGAACTAATGCTGAGAAGCGCCGTGTGTAGGATGGATGTTTGGATCTAGCCGCGTCGTATATTTTCGGAGCGTTACAGAAATTCGAGTACAAGCCGATTGGAATGGTTTTCGAAAGAACTTGCACATATCAATGACAACTTGGTGGCTGCAGCTCGTAGATCATCACAGCATTGTCTGCATCACGCATGTAACAACCTTCTCAACGACACATCTCGTATATCGTCTGGGATAGAGCAAATCCGCGTATCTAGCATTGGTAAAAAACCGCGTATCTATATTAGATAAAATTATACCGAGGGTTAAAACTATAATTTTCTTTTTTTAAGGACAATTGGACTCATTTTTACATAGAGAGTAATATTTGGTGGGTTCTACGTATTGTTAACGTAGACTATCCGTTAAAGTGATTAATTTAATTGAAATGCCAGCAAAATTCAAATGGGCTACATCTGGCAGATACGCGGAATTATCGAATGCTAGATTTGCGGCTTTGCACTGTTCCCGACTATATAGAATTGCAGAACAAAACGACTCTACCACACACAGACGCACACGCTCACCGACACGGCTGAAATCAATTTTACAATCACAAGTACATAGTTTCTCAAATACATTTTTTGCGAGTGTTACATCCTGTGTTACATGTAACAATTTTGTGCGCCTCGCCCACTCATTCCTCTCTCCTCTTCATACGTTTCTGAACATTCGGTTGTCTGGAAGAAATCGCTCTTTCAGCGATAAGACCGACTATTGTTACTGCCGTGTAATCTTGTGTTCTTTTATTGTTTTTGTCTATGTGTATGTGTACGTTTTGTACAATGAAGTGTTTTGTATTGTATTGTATTGTATATCTCATTTCCACATAATACTATTCAATATAATATATATAATATTTCCACATAATACTATTCAATTAGACACTTCGACAATATCTAGTCACTATGACGAGAACAAATGTAGACGAGAACAAACGTAACCAGACACTCGACGTATCGTAGTCAGGTACACACACTCACACAAACACACACACAGACAAAGTGAGTATAGTGAAATCTATCATCGCGTGAAAATTTAACACGCGATCGAGACGTACAGCTAGTTTAGTTGTAGTTGTAATAGACTATATGTATTAAAACAGTACTGTTAGGCGAGTGTATATGTTGTGTACCGACCCGCACCTGGCCAGCGTGGCAGACTATGACCTTATACATATACGATGGAACCTATGTCCGCCAGCGGAACACGTCGAAGGTCAATATGGGTTGTTAAAAATTCAGCGATAGACTGGAGATTGAAGATGTATCCGGAAAGGACGTCCGTGCACTGAGTGATAAAATAAGCAAGTCAGCTAGCTGTGTATGGATATAACTATTTAAAGTTTTGTGTTCTCTGCCTACCACGCAACAGACTTGGCGCGATAATAAAATAATAATGATTTAAATGTTTCGATAACTTATAGAAAACTGGTTGTATTCTAATGAATAAATATACCGTGAGGTACGGGATGAAAGACAATGTGCAATTATTTAGATGCATTACTTACTGGTCACAAGAGCACTTCAGTACTTGTGCAGAAATACTTAACCAGTATATCCGATTTACTGTCCTAGCACTGATGCAAACTGGTATTTTACTATCAACTTTGCTCCCTCACATCCATAACAGAACCGAACTACAAAAAATGACAAAATCCGAAAGGATATCAGAATGTTTAAACGTTAAACAATTTTAAATATATGCTCTACTGCATGCTGTAAGTACATAAAGGAAATTCTGCAATCAATATAAAAATCTACTGAATAAAAACTGACTTGACTGCCTCGTTGGTCGTGTTGGTTGCAAGTGCGACTGCCGATCGGGAGGTCCCGGGTTCGATTCTCGGGTCGGGCACTACTAAATTTCCTAATTTAGATTTTCTAGTCACTACCGAGCCACTGCTCGGAGTCTGGATATGTGCCCGATGCATGGCAATAGACTCACCACCTATTCCATAATGGGACGTAAACGTAACCGGTGAAACGTGGGAATGTTCTACATTCCTCTGCCTACCTCTACGGGGATTACACGCGTGATGTTACGTTGAATAAAAATATTTTCTCTAAAATAAATCAAAGTAGACTCATCTCTATTCATACTCAACATCTCTCCATAAATATTCTTTTGGATAAATTAGATATTTCGTGTTTTAATTGACATTCGAAAGCTTTCGACGCCCAGCCATAAGACGACAGCGGTAATAATTACAAATAATGACTTAGCCCAATAGACATTAGCGTCATCGCATAACGAAAACGCGACTACGAAAGTTACGATGTCACAGTGGATCGACAATTCGCGACGGTGACGCAAGAACGCGCGTCACTCGACACGATGTATGAATGTGCGACACTGACTTGTTAGTTTTTACGAGTCGATTTCACCGTGATCTCGAACCAACAGGTCAGATACTGACTGACGGGACAGTCAGAAGTGTCCGAAACCGGTGTACATGTATGAGGAGAGAGATCATTGTAAAACACTCATTTAACACTCATTCGTGCAACCTGGAATTATTTAAGACAAGAGTGAATAGGCACTTCCTAGACAGGTGTAATACATCTTAGGCTGCATCTGGCTTTTCTTGCTAAATAAATAACCAATACGATAAATATATATAAAAAAGACGCACGCCAGGTCTGTTAAGATATTAATATTAGTCACTTAATGGTATCCACGTACATGGCAAGGAACGTAGCTTGATATATGACCATAATAAATTTTAATTATTGTCCATCATATACAAACATATATACAAATGCAACAAAAAACCAATCTTTTGGTGTATCCAGAGCGCTTTCCCAGTACCTACTTAATAAGGGTGGGTGCCCTACATATGCTTTGCTATATTTACGATACACGCTGTTGCCAGCACCAAGCCACTACGTGTAGCTCGCAACAAATATAACCTTTCTGTTAGGCATCAATAACACTAACCAAACATGGAACTGTACTCACAATTCCATTCGGCCAATGCGTTTGGCGAGGAATGAAACCTTTCATAGTATCAATATTATACGATACACTATAGTCATCGCCATTCATGCAACCGTTTATGGGCGGAATGTTTTAAAAGAGTTCAATGTACATACGAGTACGTGGTTGAGTGTTCGTACGTATTTCACTTATGTACTTTACGATATTTATTATTATTACATCATAACACTACATCTTTCCAGGGCAAGCAGAGAGCACAGAATGCGGAATATATTTATCTTTTAAGTCCTAACGTGTTTCCGGTGCATTCGTAGCACTCTTTCAGTCATCTCAAGTCAATTCCGGAGTCATCTGGCTCCCGTCAGTTAGTAGTTAGTAGCAGACCTATTTGTGCGCCTACTTGCGATAGGAGCTTACTTGTTTGCTGCTCTGTAAAAGAAATAGAGCACGAAATCTCAGGGGCCGTATAAAAAAAATCCTTTGATAACATTAATTGTTCTCGCCCAGTAATTACTATGTTAAAGAAGTCCACGACGGAGGAAATTATTTTCTTCTAAAACGTCCTTCTTAATTATGTCGCCGGTTTATTTCGTCGCGTTCTCTTAACCTACTTAAATTCCACAGGGTGGACGAAAAATACTGTATAATCTGTTAGAAAATACAAATAGCTTCTCAGGAACAGGCTGTAAGCTTCTCTTACAAACTGTAAATCTTGCCGTGTTACCGTCTGTTTTACTAATTTATTTATTTATGTTTTACTACCTGATATCCACGACATCGTCTCGCTCTTTATGATATTAACAATATATGTTGTGTATAGTTAAGAAAAAATAAAAAAAATTTAACGCAACAATATATACCTACTATGCAATCCTTAAAAATATGCCTAAAATTGTACTTTCTTAAAACTGTAATTTGCTGATACTGAATTGCTGCTGATACCGGAATTTTCTAACTTTGAATTTCTAGTCGAAATTTCACCCCATCGTAAACGTGACTGTCAAAATTTGGGACTATACTACACCCTTCTACCTATTTCTTCGGATATTGAAGGCGTGATGTTGCATTTTAAGAATGTTAATCTAAAACGCGCCAAACATTCATGTTTCAAGCTTAGTTATATGCATACCCTGATTTCAACCAATGTACCAATTCACCAAAACCGCATAAATTATAATCTAGCTCTTGTCTAAAACGATTCCATAGTAGTTCCGCGACGGTTCACATCCGCAGAGTGCACCAGAGCTGGAGCAAATTACGTCCTACTAATTTCAAATGCAATTCGATTTGGAAGACATTGGTTCACGGAATTAGAAAATATCTCATACTAAGACCATTTAAATGATGATCGAAATTAGTCCCGTTCGCTTGAAATGAATTTGCAAATCTAATTTATGTATCCGATTCACTTGCACGGAGCGGACTAAAATCTCAATAGAGATAAGATAAAATACTTATATTAAACGTAACGTAACATCACGCCTGTAATCCCGAAGAGGTCCGCAGACAATTGTAGTACACTCTCACGTTTCACCAGTTACATAAAAAATACACTTAAATTTAAATTGTACGAATTAGATGAACTGATTGTTTCGTAAGACAAACATGATTATAGGAACAGTTAACACTTAATTAGAACCTTCGTTGATGTGAAATACACAAATATATTTATTCATATACATAGACATACACGCTTTCATTCGGATATCATCTTCTCGGAAGACAAATGAGGCATAACCTAGAATACCGCACGCTAACCTAGAAAGTATCTGTTCAATCTTATCATGAATATTTCGAAGCTGAACTTATCTGGAAACATAAACGCCGGCAGAGTTCTACAATCTGCTAGTGCATCGGTAGCAATCTTCCTCCAAGATTCACTTCCGCAAGCAACTTTAACATCCTATACTATAATACTATAATACTATTCGTTTGTAAAATTGACATTATGGTCAAATTTGATGTAGTAGTTTAGTGATAGTACCCAATACATTATGTTTATATACCAATGTGTCGAGATACAAAGATTTTTCCTATTAGACTCAGTCAAACAAAAACTAGATCGATTTTCAGAAACGTCTTATTCTAAAAATATTTAATTGAAAACGTTTCTCAACAATGTTACCGCGTGTATTCCATACATTTCGCTATGCTTTATTATTGAACTTTGTGTTGCTCGCTATAGATTGTAATTCCTTTTCCGATAAAGAAGTAGGCATCTTTCGGTATCTTACGTTTGCCCGTACTTCATCGAACTTCAGATCTGTTCAGCGTCTAATTCCATCAAAGGCTTTCCTTGATTAGTTCCGAAGTTTTGCCACGACTTAATACTTCGCAGACAGTTTTAAAATTAGCTCTCGATCCCGTTTGCTAATAATTTCTGACAATATTGAATGTAAAATATCTTGTTTTTTTCATTTAATTGTAAAGAATAGTTTCAGTAACCAATCTAAATATATGTAACATAATCTACGGAATGAAAAATTTACTATATCACTGATATATATTTTCAAATTACTATAGAGACTAAACTCATATGCACAAACATATTAGACTTAAAACGTTGTCAAACTTGAGGCTACGTCAATTTCATTTTAGTACTAAAGTTTACTAACCAGACATTGATAATAAAAATATTAATGTAGCAAAATTTTCTTATTACAGAAATTCGCAACCCTATTTCTCCTAGTAGCGTCAACTCTGGCCCAGTACGAGGGTTACCATGGAGATCTGGAAAGCCACGGTTTCGATGGCTACCATATCAAGCAGCAAATCGCCAACCATTTAGACGACAGCCACGGAGAAGAATACGAATTGGATTATCATGTAAGTTTGGACTTTCAAGCTTATTTGTTTATATTAATTATTATCCTATTGGTTTATATTAATCAAACACACACTTTATAGAGAGAAATTTAAAACAAGTAAGCTGGTGATTTCATATAAAATTATTACCGTCCTTACCGCTCAGGTCCTGGATTTCGAACCGTAGACAAGATTCGACTACAAATAGGCAACTTCAATAGACATTAAATTGAGGAGAATCCTAAATCAACTAGCCAAGAGTATTCGTAAGTAAAGTTCAACAAAATGCAATCAATGGAGTTCCAATCGCCTAAACACAACGACAACTAAAGATAATAAATGGAATCAAAGAAGTGACCGACTGACAAAACTAAAACGACAATATAGAACGAATCATACGAATTTATTTCAAATCCTGTTATTCTCACTGTCTTTCAGGCGCATCCCAAATATTCGTTCGACTATTCCGTGAAGGACCCACACACCGGCGACGACAAGGAGCACTGGGAGACGAGGGACGGAGATAAAGTTAAAGGTAATCTAATTTGTGAACCTATCGTAGACATTTGACACCAGCATGTGATAATTGCGTAGCTATGTTCAAATTTACAGCTTGTTTTCATAGGAAATTATTGAATATTCCACACTCGTACGGTAACGGTTAACCAAACATAAAGGCGGCATTAGAAAACCATGGAACTAGTTTTCACAATGACACTATTCGATGCGAGAGAAAAGGGTGAGCGAAACGATCTCATGAATGAACCACGAGATAGAAAAGATTAATGACACTCGAGACGAGAGATGCACGTCGGTATCAAAGTGAGTGGATATCTGTTGAATCTTCTTGGGAAGAGATACCTTGGATAAGTTTAGTAACAGTTTCACGTGATCATAATTATTATCAATGCTTCTATCGTTCCAGCGTTTGAAATTGCTCTCTTCTCAGAAACGTGACTTACTAATATTATTCTTTACATTCATTCGGTATTGTGTTTACAATGTGTACATTTACGTAGATTTTTATACGAATATTTGTCTGAATTGTTTAATGTTTTCCCTAATGATATGTGAGCGTTTATGAAGCTGAGCCTACAAATTCACCATTCCGTCATTCTTTGAAGTCTGGCCACCAGTTCCAAAGTAGCGCATGACTGCGAACCAAAGCAAACGAATCGAAATGGATGTTCACATTGTTATTTCAAATAAATACTTTCACACTCTACATACTGTTGTATACTGTTCATACAAAATACTTTTATAAATTATTTTAATGTTACCTTCAAATATTACATTCCAATATACCATCGAGACGCACAAGTACAGCTTTTTTGCGTATTGTCTCAATCTCCCCTATGAAAACAAATAAATACATTAGAAAAAGAACCGTTCGGGGAGAAATTGAACAGAAAAATCAAAGACGTGTGCACATAATAATAATATTTTACGATGATCGGGATGGTGGTGCTGATGGTTTGGATGGTGGATTTATTAACCCGATATTTTGGTGCAAAAGAGACGCCAGGCACCCCTTTACTACATCGGATTTATTAAAACTATATATAATATCAACACAAAAGGCTAACGTCACTACTGCGTATTAATTTGCTGATGGCAATTAGGCTAATGGTGATGTGAACAAGTACATTCTGTTAGTGTACTTATAGGCAATCTTATAGAAAACATTTGATTTTATTTATGTATTAAATTATTCGTTCATTCACTCATTCTTTTATATATTCGTTCTTCTATTTATTCATTCACTCATTCCTTTGTTCCTTCATTCGGACAATCCTTTATTCAGTCGCTCATTCGTTCGGTCATCCCCTCGTTTATTGACATATTTATTGGATAACCCACACAAAACTAAGTGCATGAAATATTACATTTAAGTTATAAAGAAGTGTTTACTATTTTTACAGTAGGTACATTTTTAATACATTATATCTAGTTTACGGAGCAACGCATGAGATTAAGTCACTAACTAAACAATAAGCATTTATAAGTAAATCACAGAACGCTCCCGTACCAACGTTATTATTGAGAAAAATATAAGGAAAAATGCTTTCAACATAAAGATATTGATCAGTTCCATAGTTAGGGTAACTTGAGACGCTACTTACGCAAGTTGAGGGAGAGGTTGAGAATATTATCTTACTAATACATATTCTATATTCAAATATATTAATGTCTACTAATTCATATCCACACAACAATAAATCTACCCCTATGCAGTACATAGGGCCATAATTAGACTAATTGCGAACGAACCACGTCACCTCCCCAGCTCCATAGCAGTAAACACTACGCCAGCGAGATTTAGCGCGAGCTTAATGTAATTAGAAGGGTGGAAAAAATAGGTTGCGTGTGACGCATAGTAAAATATACTCTTGCTGATTTTTCAATATCTTATTGAGTCAAATGAAGATAATATCTTATTATAATGAATAATAACAGGGAACAAAATGAAGTACTAATTTTAGAAAATCCTGTGGAAATAATTAACGTAACATCACGCATGTAATCCCCGAAGAGGTAAGCAGAAGTGTATCGTACACTCCTGCATTTCACCAGTTACGTTTATGTCCTACTATGGAATGGGGATAAGCCTATTGCCATACACCATGTAAAATCCTGTGTAACTCCAAATATATTAATACTTAGTTTGCGCATTCAAATATTGAAAAGTAAAGGCAGATAGTTACAAAACCAAACCAAAAAAAAACCAGAAAAAAATAATTATTTCTATCTACATTGATAGTAAGAAACTATCTTTACCTTTTAACTCTACCAAAAAACATATCTTGTAACGTATAAAGTTTTTCATTCCATTACCCCAGGAACGTACACACTGGTCGAGACGGACGGAACTAAACGTGTAGTGGAATACGAGGCGGACGACAAGAACGGCTTCAACGCGGTGGTCCACAAGATCGGGGTGCCCAAGGAGGAGCACGACGAGTACAGGGTATAATATGATAATAGTAATATATTGGGATATAACACACGGACGTCTGATCCCAAACTGGGAAACAATAGAGCTCGTAGTTATGGTAATTTGGTAACTAGACGGCTGATACAAAATATGTATGTATATACGACATAATTTTTTTTTACATCCAAACTCAAATTGAATACTGGTGCTTCATCATCTCTATTTTCATCATCATCAGCCTATTAAACTCCATTGCCGGATGTAGGCCCCTCTGAGAGGTTGTGCTTATAATCCCAACGCTGGGCATGCAGGTTGGGGATCGTAGAGCACAGCTTCTCGCACCGCCTACACTGCTGTCCATAGGCGGCCAAGGCATTTAACTGTGCCTAGGCGGACCGTGCCATATTACGATCTGCCAGCGCCGGGCTAGTCGCCTGTTATGACACCCTGTACGGGTACACCCTGTACACCCTGTACGGGTACACCCCGTACACCCGGCACGGAGTCGTGATATATTATATTCTTAATCCGTCCCAACACGGACTTGTGATCCGTAAACTTCCATTAATTAGAAAACTGTAATTGTAGTGCTTTTCTTATACGGACAGCTCGCCAAACCTGTGTACGAGCCCGTGCACTACCAGCCCGAGTACCAGCACAGCTACGACGAGGGCGGCTTCGTGCCCGTCGCGGGACGGTTCGAACATTAAACGCTCTATGCTCTTGTACACGATCGGTGAAGGGGACTTAAGATTTTTAATCGATCATTACAATATCACCGATGACAGTAATAGAAAGTTTACATTAAGGTTTTTAAAAGCATAGGAAACATTCAAGTGGAATTCGAATAAAGAACTCATTAAATTCATACGAAAACAGAATTATCAAAACAAAAGTACCGAAGAATTTATGGAAGAAAATGCTTTGAAATAATTTGCAGATGTAAAACGAATCGTAAAGTGAATACTTCAATATTATTGTTCTGAACGTTCCCAATCACCTTAAAACTTTTGTGTTGCTTAATCCTACGCAAGTCCGTAACGACGTTACTGTACCTGTTATGATATTTTCCATTTTATTGCTCATTGAAAAGCTTATGGTTATTTTTGTTATTTTAATGAATTTTATGGGATTATTTCATTTGATTCGCAAACAACGCTTTTACTGAATAACAATGCTTCATATTAGGGACACATCTATACATATTTCCCATTAAGCGAAATCATGGGCAAAGGCTATCAGACAATATAAAAACGAGATCTCTTTTGTTTATAGTAAAATTGATGCCAGCGCTCCTAGTGGGAGAAACAGAAACGAACTTTTGACAAATGCCTGTCATCAGATTGTCAATTGTTTTTTTTTACCACAGGTAATCACTCGTAAATGTACAATGAAATTATTCGACGGAAAGATACAGACTGACTGACAACTTTTATAATGACACATATTTTAAAACTCAGTATTGAATAATCTCATAAAACATTTATTAAGTATTATATTCTTTGTGATATGCTCCAAGTAGACTCATTTATTCGTTGTTATCCAAATTCATTGTTAGATTAAATGAGTAATGCTTGTGAAGTTAGCTAAGCTTGTTACATCTAATGTAGACATCTTGATGAGACTGTTCTGATATTTTATACTATATAGGTTTTTTTGTAGATATAAGTACAAAAATCTTCCGATTGAATAAACTTTTTGTTATAACAATTTACGTTTTATTTTTAATAAATCTGCTAATAAATTACATAATATACACAGTTTAAATGAAAAAATAGAACGTAGAACAAATAATATAGCTTATCATAAAAACGTTTGTTGTATGATATTCTTTATATAAATTTTATATAAGTAAAGGTAGTGTAATTTTTCGATTTTATTTGATAAATGCAACTTCAGTCGACGTCTATGTAAACTTATAATTAAATATGCACAATGTAAAACAGGGGTATCAAAGTTGCGGTCCGAGATAAACGTTTTGCGGCCCCAGGGTGGGTTGTCGACGGAATTACCAGTTGGCCTTTATTTTGGTCGTCGAGTTTGTCAGAAGACAAAACATATGTAAACTTTTTATTAGGCGGGGGGTGACTGCAGGTAACCTGGTTTTTTGGTCGACGAAGCCAAAATCCAATTTTGCGACCTCCACGAGGTGAAGCATTGTTCGTTTAGCCCAAGTTTTAATCAGACTAGACCTGTACATTAATACCCTAGGGGCTAAATAAGAAAATTCAACATGGTGGGGAATGAAACCTACATACATTAAGCTCAATAAGTCTAGATCACTGCGAGAATCATGGAATAATATATATTTCTCGGAGTAGCGACCGACCTTTGCGCCAGCGCGAGCTTGAGGCGGTCGTTCTCGTAGCGCAGCTGCTGCTCGGCGGAGTCGGGCGCGGCGGGCTCGGGCGGCGCGGCGGGCGGCCCGCGCGGCGCGCGCCCCACCGTCGCGTAGCCGCCGCCCTGCGCGCACCCGCGTACCTTATAACTGGCGCTCGCCTCCGTACATCTTTTCTGTCTTTTCATTCTAATAGTTACTCATTCTAATAGTGGGCAGTTAAAAATAAAATTTGTTGCGTTATTAATAAAACGACCGGCGAAAGAGATTGACGGATAGTATAATGAAACAGAATAGAGGATCTCCAATGGTCCGATGCAACAAAAACATGAGAGGAATGTAAAACGCTAAACGTCAAAATCCGAATTCAGACCCCCCCCCCTATTTGAATTGAATGTACGAAATAAAAGAAACTATGAATAAATGAACACACCTGAAGCGTGGAGGAGACGGAGTGGGCGCGGGGGTGGGCGATCATCTCGTCGTTCTCGGGCTTCGGCTGCAACAAAAACAAATTTGAACACTGCTTGCCTTCTTGGAGGTGACAAGGTAACAATAAATGTGCTAAGGTAATAATAAATGTCCCAAGGTTACGATGAGTGTTGCAAGGTAATAATGCATATTCCTAAGCAACATTGAAAATTCAAAGGTATCAATGAACGTTGCAGGGTTAACAATATATGTTACACAACAAAAAATAATGTTAAAAGGTAACCATGAATGTTCCCATGTAACAATGAATGTTAAGAACCAAATTCAAGTCAATCAGCGTGAGGCCAGTATTATTAATTTATTAATATTATAAACAATTTCATAGAAATGTAATTGTTGATTTGTAAGAACAACAAACTATTTTATTTGCCACTTGTTATCGCCGATCATTATTTTTTCGCTGTTAATTAAATGGTTTCCGTGTCATATTACAATGACTGTTTCTTTAATGAGAGTTGATAAAAAAAGATCCCATGTAAGGTAATCTGTTATCATCAATACCCTATAAATGGGTGAATTCAAAGTCGATATATAAGAACCGTTAGATATTAGTGTACGTCACCTGAGCTGGAGAGGGCGCGGGGGGCGCGTCGTCCGCGGCCGCGGTCCGGGCGGCCAGCAGCGGGCTGGCGGTGGCGCTGGCCACCGGGGTCGCGGCGCCCGAGCCGTTCGGAGCCGCCTTCGCCGTGGCACCGCACTGCTGCCCTTGGATCGCCTCCTTCACCTCTTGGAACTTCTCTATAAACTACCGAATGAAACCCCATGTCAGACACTGGTATGTTGAATTTTGTAACAATAATTGCAAGAAGAGGTAGGCAGACGAATGTAGTACAATCCAGCGTTTACGTTTACGTACCACTATGGAATAGATGGTGAGCCTATTGCCATTCATTTTTTTTTAAGTGAAATTAAATATTTTCTTTAAATTAATAAAACGTAACATCACGCCTGTAATCCCCGAAGAGGTAGGCAGAGGAGTGTAGAACACTCCCAAGTTTTACCAGTTACGT